>CAFUXE010000098.1:93016-110354 GCA_903364295.1 Serranus cabrilla
TAGTTTTGCAAGTTTTACAAGTTATAATTCAAGAGTTTTACCTCTTCGTGCACCTTGGAAGTCTCCACTCTGCTTCTACAACTAAACTTTTTCTGACAGCAAAAAAACATCTTGCCTGCATGTTTCTCAGGCCCATTTTTGTTGGAGTTCTTCACAAATTATTTACAATATCTTGCTGAGGATGCTGTTGTGATTTATGCAGAATGTTCAGCTTTTTTCTGTGCTTCACAAATATTTTTGCAGAGAGTTGCCAAAACTAAATGTGATGTTTGGTTGTAGCAATAATGTAGCTAAAACCACTGCACCAAATTTGTCAATAGATGGGATTTATTTGACCTAACGACTGGATTTTAAATTGAATAATTTACCCTCACAGCTGTGTTTCATGCAGCTCGTGCACATTGATAACCAAAGTCTGTTTTACAGAATTTCTACTTGACATATTACAAAAATGGCAGATTTACGTGGAGTTATAAGATCACAGATGACCTTCACAGTTATGACAAATTATTGGAGGTTGTCAGGTTAAACTCGTCCTGCGGACTCAGACTCTGCTCACTGTTTCCATGAAGGAAAACATTTATTTGCAATTTCAAGAAAAACATTTCTCTATATGTTTCATCTTCTGTTATAATTGATGTTGTTTGGTCATTAGCATCTAAAAATCTTCAGATTGCACAGAAAAAAGGTGCATGTTTAGGTCTTTATTGTTATTTCTGAGCTAATGTGTGTGAGATGCATAAACAACATCCAACATCACACAGATCAACGGTAGATTTTCTCTCAAAAACTCTTAGAAATGCATGAATCTCAAACAGATGTTACTGTGGATAGTTTTCTTTTTGAAGCTATTTATCTTTGACGATGTTGTTTTTGTTTTCACTGGAAGCGTCTATTGTCCGTCTCTTCACATGTGGAGGCATTTTGATTATTTCCTCGTCTTTCCTTCTATTATTGATCATGTGGGATTTTAGATTGTTGCTGGTTTTTCTTGTTGTTTTTTGTGTGTGGACCCCAGGAACAAAATGAAGCTTTCTGTGGAAGCTGATGAAGATCCAAATACAGAATAACAAGGCTTAAAGCTAAGAAGATGTTTAATAAAAAGCAAAAACTCAGCGCTGCATGGCTACATTGTCCTTTCCTCAGATGACAGAGATAAAGAACAAGTTTGCATGTTGTCAGAGAGAGAGAGTGTGAGTAAGTCAGTCACAGGTGCAGCTCTTCTGACTGTGTGTTGCAGCATTGATTGCACTTGAGTTTCTGCAGAGATGCACGAGCAGACGACCTTCCTCTGTCTGTCAGCGCGGCTGGAGAGCAGCTCCTACAGGTGCCACTGCAGAGCTCTCACAGCCTCAATGTCACTTCAGCCAGAGTGAAGAGCTGGGAAACTTTTTTACAACAGTCCATCATGAGGTGCAAAAAGAAGCTCGAAGCTCCGAGCCAAATATGCTCCCAAAAAGCACTAAAGACTGCGATGGATGCAAAAACCAATTAGGATATTTGAAGTTTTGATCGTTTGCACCAATTAAGCAGTGATTTGTTTGTTTTTCACACACAACACGGGTTTCATTTAAAGCTTTAGTCGCAGGAAGGCCGAGGCCTGCAGCTGATCAGCTCGTATTTTATTTTATCAGTGAATAGAAGTATAAAGAATAGTTAGATTTATTCTCCGGTGATCAAAAGTTGCAAGTTATTTATTTTATCGCCTGCAGATTCATGATGTTTCTTATTATTTTATGATCTCTGGTGTATTCATTGTTTGCCAATCTTTGGAAAAGAGTCAAGATTATTGAGTTTAAGCTGCACCACTTGCATTGCAAATAAGTCCTCGCTAGAATATGTATTATGTGTATATTTCATCAGCCCAGTATGATAATAAATAATAATATATTAGAGTTTACTGATTCTGCCTCATGGTGTTTTGGGACTTTTGTATTTTTCATAAAATGTTCAACAATGTTTAGCTTTTTGTTTTATTTGTAAGATACAGTCTGATACTCTTAGTTATTCATTTTGTTTTTTTATCATTCAAAGTCACCAATTGACTAATTATTATAATCATTAGCTATTTATTTTATTTTGTGTGTGTTTTCAGTGCATAAGAGTGAAACACTTGTGGAGGATCTCGGCTCCTGTTGGTGTTGATTATTTTCACGCACAATTTACCAACAAATTTGATGCATCGATTTAACGATGACACCAGAAATATGAGCCGTCAGAGGGAGAAGCTGTGCTCCTGATTAAAGGCCGAGCAATTAGCCGCCTACTGAAGTCTAATGTGATGATGAATAGACGGAGAACAAATGTTCAGAAACTAAATATTAACCAATCAGAGGTCACTAAGGCTCAGTGTCCTTATGATTAGAAAATAAAGGGTTTGCAAACTTTTCAAGATGCAGAGAGAGAAAATCTGTTTCTTTTAGAATATCAGAGAGAAGTTTTCCTGCAACATATTGGTTTCCCACCTATATTTGCATCAAATTGAATCAATAATCCTGCATGTCAAGTTACATACAGAAGCAGAAACATTCAAAAATGAGACAGCAAGTTAGCTGATTTCTCTCAGCGTGTGAGTTTTAAAATAGGAGATAAGAGAAAAGATAAGACTTATTTATCCTGCACTGGGGAAATTAAGTCAGTACAGCAGCTCAAGGTACAGACATATATTCATGTAGATATAAAAAGAGAATAAAGAATACAAAATTAGACATACAGTAAAAAATAAGACGTGTTTATAGGTCAAATCTTCACTTTTTTAAGCTCCGATCAGACATTCGGCCTCGTGAAAGAATTAGTCACGTGAACAGATTTAAACGTAAAGAAAATGTGCAAGAGATTTAAGATCATTAATCACATTTTTTTGTTTTTCTAAATAATACGTTGCACACAAAAATGGCAGAAAATGCTGTTTTCAGCTTCATAAATATGGAGATTTCCTGCTTTTCTCTGTTTTCTGTCATATTAAAAATGAACAGTTTTGATTTTTGGACTGACAAAACAGGATTTAAAGACATCACCTCATGCTTTCTGAATCTGTAACGAACATTTTTCACTATTTTCTGACATTGGTTAATCGATTATTTCCCTTTAGTTTGCTGTATAATGTACTAAAGCCAGTGCCCCAGCGTGGGAAACTCTGGTACAGTGTGAAATACAGAGAGCTTTACCTGGTGAAAAAAAGCCTTAATCAGCATGATATGAACTCTTGAATGTAACAAACGCTCATTTATATGTTAGAGACTCAAGTTTTAAGAGGCTTTGAATATTCATACGAGCAAATCTCACAGAAAAAGTCAGAGATTGTTCTTGCACGAGCCCCAAAAACTGGCATCAGATAGCTGCTGCTCGTTGCTCTCTGCAGCCCTGACGTGACGCCAGAATCCCACTTTATCTCCCTAAATCAGAGGGGAAACCCTGTTCTGACTGAAGCCCGTTCACCCCTGTTGACTGGAGAGTTTATGGGGCTAACCCCGCTGCAATCAACAGCGTGGACACACGCCATGAATCATTTACCGTGACGGGGAGGGAGTGAATAATATCTGGTACACAGGTGCTCAGTCAAAGAGGATCAGATTTAACAAGATCTATTTATACCCTCTCACTGTGGATTAGGCCATGAATGCCACACGGCTGCCCAATCAAGCCTCTTGTTGCTTCACTCTGCGGCCCACTGTTTGTACCTTTATAACCCCAGTTAGACAGTGAAGAGCCACTCGTGGAGACATTAAAATCACTGCTTCTCACAGGTTGTGATGGCAGGATCTCCTTCACGTTTGATTTGCTAAGCTGAGCTGTGATACCTCTGCGGCCAGAAAGGCTGAGAGAGGAAAGAGAAAAAAAACGTGTCGCTGTAGTGGAGCTTTAAAGGAGGGATAAAGGAGCCCTGGGCGAAGATGATAGGGAGAAAGTAGGCCAGCGCTGTATGCTGAACTGCAGATGTGTGAGATTCCTGGAACGGATCCATAGGAGGGTTTACCAGTCTCGGTTTTATGCAAAAGCCTCAACCTCATCACGCTATTGTTGTATTACACAGGAAATCTCCACAAGCGAAGCAGCAGATCTCCACTAAAAATACTCCACAAAGGTGTTTAACAAAGTTAGGAAAGTGTCCAGCAGTGCTCTTTTTTTAAAGTTCCACTGTATAATTAACATATATTTATTTATTTGTTATTATTTATTTATGCATATATTTAAATGTGTAATTCTAAATAACTAAACAATGCATTTTTTGTATTATTATTATTATTATTATTATTATTATCATCTAGTAATAATTAACAAAAAATGTAAAAAAAAATAAATAAAAAAAAATACTAAAAAACTTTCTAAATAAATATATTCATTGTACATGTATCTCTAATGCAATGAATTTAAATAATAATAATATTACATAAATCAATAAATGTATACAGTTATAAAAACTACTTTTTAGACAAATACTGATACTGATTTTTGTAGGTAAAATTCACCAAATACTGATAAAGCGCCCGATTTATTTTATTATTATTATTATTTTTAATCTACAATGAAAACAGACCTGCTTTTATGTGGATTATGCACAAATTTTGCACCGATACGACTATGAAAAGCTCCTGAGAAGGCTGCTTTATTAAACAGATACATTTATTTAAGCATATTTAACATAATTGTACATCGAGTGTGTAACACGGTCAACCAATTCTAAAAATTATTTTAAAAAAATAGCTTAAAAAAACATTGGTACTGTGTGTGCAGGATCCTTAAAATAAATGATAAATAAATAGCTTAATGGGACTGCATGCTCAGTTTTAGGTTAATTGCTGACCTTTTGAAAAATAATAAATAAAAATAAAATAATGTGCTAAACAGTTCTCTATGCTTAGTATCAGTCAAATCGTGACCTTTTGAATAATAAATAAAGAAAAATAAAATAAATAGCTAAATGTAGGTCAAGAATCAGTCATTTGCTGAGCATTTTAAAATATACAAAAATAAAATTAATTAATAAATTAATTAAATAAATTAAATAAAAATAAATTAAAAAAAGTAGCAAAATAGGATTGTATCTTCACTATTAGTCCCTTTATGACCTTTTAACTGGCTAATAAATTAAAAATAAAATAAATCAACACAGGATTTGTTTTCTGCGTTTCATATTGTTTGTAAAAATGTTTTTCATATCAGTAGATAAAGAAAAACGTGCACATACTGATATGTCTGTGAAAGGCTGAAGCTATCGGTCAAGTGATGGCTCTATATTTAACATCGCTCACTTTAAAGTTTACATTTATTTCACTTCTGCACTGACCTACATTACTGTAACTCTTTATCATTACAAAGTAATCTGAATCTGTCAAAAACAATCTCTTAGATCTCATCTTGCTCACTTATTTTTGGGCACGGGGAAGAGGCAGAAATAGATAAAAAGCCTTCGAATACAGGTAAGTTGTGAAACGTGTGATCCTGACCCATGTCAACAAAAAAGCCATGATTAATCTTTTTCTTTCCTGTGAGTTTTGCTCCCTGTCAGAGCTGTCAGGTGAGCTGACAAAGCGCAATGCCACATAAATCGCTGCTCCTCGCTGACAAACCCAAACTCAAAGTCAGACGTATGACACACGCGGCTCTATTAATAGTATTTAAAAACTTGCTGCTTGGGTAAAAAGCAAAGCAGATTTTTTTTCTCCCGCAGCCACAGAGGAACGATTTCTACATCTGAAGATGTACAGTATTACATCGCTTTTCAGACACTCAGCTTCCACTAATCTCTTGGCAGTTTTTTCAGTTTGTCAGGAGCTTATTTTCTCATAAAGTGCATTACATATTTAACTTTGTACCCAGGGGTAATATAGTCAAGGAGGCAAAGTTTTCACATCTTGCAGTTCCTAAAATGTTTACAAATTGTCTCAGAATCAAGTTTACGCCATCTTCTTTTCTGCTTTGGGTAAAGATGTGTTATTTTTAACTGAATTTACTGTTTAGGATTAGAGCTGCAAGGATTAGTCAACTAATCAATTAGTCAATAGACAGAAAAAGATTAATCGGTAAAGAAATGTTTCATGCAAAAACAGCCTCGTAAATGTGCTGCTTTTCTCTTTTTTATATCATATTAAACTGAATATTGTTGGTTTTTCAACTGATAAAACAAGATTGTTCTGAAGAAACATTTCCATGATTTTATGACATTTTACAGATTCAATGATTCATTGATTTATCCAGAACTTTGATCATGATAATATCAAAATATTCTGACCATAACGAAAAGAAATGAATGTGAAAAAGGACATTTTTATAATGACATGGAGGGAAAAGTATTCAACATGCAAAACAATTCTGATGTTATTCTTTCAGTTTTAGGGAATAACTGGTCGTCTGTAATGAAACTTTGTTTGCAGAAAAATTGCAGAAGATGCAACTTTTTTTGTCTCACAAATTTGTGAATTCCTGATTTTTTTTTCCATTTTATAACCTATTAAACCAAACAATTCACTGATTAATCCAGAAACTCATTGGGAGATGATCACTAATGGGATGTGCCGGCTATTTTTAACTGAAACTACAGCGTCAGATGCAGTGATTAGTCAACTAATCGATAGTCAAACTACTTCGATAATTTGGATAATTGATCAATTTCTGAAGAAAAGTTTAATAAAATAGTGGGAGAAAATGCTATTTTAAGCCTCACAAATATGTAGATTTTATGCTTTTCTCAGTTTTATATCATTTTAAACTGTATATATTTGGGTTTTGGATTGCAAACAAGATTTAAAGAAACAATTTTCTCGACTTCCTGTGTTTTATTGAGCAAAAGATTAATTGATTAATCCAAAAAGTCGCTGGGAAATGAATATAAATGTGTAGATATGTATAAACTCAAATATCTTCTGTCTTATTAAACTGAATATTTTAGTTTTTTTGACTGAGAAAAACAAGATTTAAAGAATCACCTCGGACTTTGAAGAACTGAAATTAGCATTTCATAGACGAAACCAAAAACAAATCATCTAGAAAGGATTAGAGATGTGTTAAATATCATGAGTTTATAACAAAATATTCGAATCATAATTCGCTGCTTAAGAAGTGTTTCATGCTCACATGACAGAAAAATGCCATTTTTAGCATCACGTTTATGTAGAATTCCTGCTTTTTTCTGTATAAGATTTAAAGACATCACCTTGAACTTACAGGACTTATAGGAAATGTTTCATTGATTGATGCAGGAAGTCACTTAGAGAGGAATCAATCACATTTTTGTGATGTAATGGGTAAAAAAGTGTTACATGCACAACGATTCCACTTGATTTCATCATTTAGGGAACAACTGGACATCTGTAATGAAACTTTCTGCATGAAATTAAATCACTCAATCATCATTTCACCCACAAAGAAACAGAAGAAAACCACGTCTGTGATCTCTGACACTTTTGCAGCTTTTATATCACGAAGCTTCATTTTTCAATAACCACTAAATCTGACAGCGGTTTACAAATGAAAAAATATTTATGCACGGATGCAAGATGTCCAAAAACCAGCCAGTATTTGATGTTAAGCTGTTTTGCAGTATAAAAATGGGTCAGGACAGGGATTAAAGATAAATATCAGTTATACGGGCTTCTGCAAACCATATACAAAAACTGGGATCAAGTGGCTTAGCTGTAAACCAGTGGCTACACACTCAGAGCCACAAAAACCAATGAAACATTATAATTCGGTGATTTTTAAGTAAGTCAAACGACATACAAAGCATGTCAAGAAGACCACAGAAACAGCAGCACCCCCAACGACAATCAGAGGCAGAAATACAACAAAACAATCAGCATTTCCTTTATAATTAACTGTAAAAACATATAGGAAAGTACACATCCTGTGTCAGGAACATGAGACTGCCTCCACAACAAACATTCAATTACCCATTTGTCTCACAAAGCAAATAATACACAATAGACTAGAAGGCAACACCCAGATTCTTATTCATGCTGGCCTCATAAAAACTCCGCTGACATACTGTAAACACAAAGGAAAACAGCCCTTCTGCCAATCACTGTCAAGAAAACTAGAGAGTTTGGAAGCTTTTTACTCAGGAAAGACTCATTTCTGCATAACAAGAACCTATTTCAAACGGTTTTAGAGGTTACCTCTTGGACCGGCGGAGGCGCGCTCCAGTGAAGAAATGTGGCATGTTAAAGTTGGACAGAACTGTCCACAGACTAGAATCTGACATGGTGTCCGAGTCATGCCAGAGAGGCAGATGTAAAGGGGGCTTCTGGAGACCTGGTGAGGGCAAGCGGCGGCTCTCAGGGTTCAGGAGGATGCGACCCCCGGAGCAGTCCTGACAAGTACTCCTGCAGCAGCTCTCCTTCGGTCCAAACTTCCTCTGCACGGGAACATCTGCAGGCAGCTGCGGCATAAACACACCAGCAGAGAGGACACCTTGTCCTCGTCTGTCCTCGAATAAAAAAGTAATCCAGGGAGGGATCCTGAAAGGCACACAGGAGTGTGTGATCCAGGTCAGGTGTCGACAGCCTCCACTGTTGCAGGGGATCCGACACCGAACACCAGCTGACTTTTTGTTTTCCCCCTCTCACTGCGACTGTGCTCCATATCCCAAACACTCACCCCGCTCCCTGTGCTCAACATGCTTCATATCATGTAACAGGCATCTACCACTTCACATCCTGTGCAGGGGGGTTGTGAGACAGCGGGGTGCTGCATCATCAGCAGATGCTGCTGTGCACTCGCAGCTTTCCACAAACTGGCACCCCTCCAAAAGTTCGGTGGGTCAGTGTATTAAGCAGGACCTATTTGAAATGGAAATGCTTTGCTTTTGCATGGATTTCTTCTGCTGCTGCATGGATTTTTTCCCTCGGCTGTCCCCTGCATGAACAGTCGCACCTCATTCATTTGGTGGCAGCCTCACCTTCACTTCATCACCTTTGTTCCTTTGACTCAGATTTACTGATTCTCAGATAAGCAGCTGAACAAAACTAACTCATGAAAAATGTCACGTTTTAACCCTTTGGCTGTTTTTAAATCCTTTTTATTCTGCCTGTATATGCAACTTATGCATAATGTTTGCAATGCCATGTTTAGTATCATTCTTTAACATATATAACCCAAGAAACACAAATAAACATCAAATCTGATGACGAAAATGATGTTTTTTGACTTTTTGACACAATCATGCTCAATAAAAGTGTTTAAATTGTGCAAATGCAACAAGATCTCAAACCTCAACGACAGAATAGACCGTTTGTCAGTATCACCCATAACGACACATATCAGTGTTTGTCAAAATGTGAGTATTTTGCAGCTCACGGTACAGCAGAGCGCTCTAAAAATAGCACACACGTCATTATACATACACAAACATTAAAAAAAAGGCTGTAGTTTTGGAGAATTTGGGCTACAAAACCACTGAGCTAAGTGCAAAAAAAATCCTGGTAAGACGTTATAAAAGACAGTTTAAACAGTAAATACATTTACGTAAATGCCAGACGTGAAGAAGTTCCCACGGAAGTTACGTAAAAAGTAATTTGCTTTTGTTTGTGTGACATCCACTATTTAAACTACTTTATCCTACACTGTCATTTAATGCATTGTCGGGGAGAAGTTACATTAGGATAAGATGCAATTCTATATTTCTATGCTAAATATGTTTGACCTTATCTCTGGTTTTACTTGGTCTATCATCATCAAACAAAAACTGTGTTTGAAGCCAGTAGCAGGGCTCAACACGGCTTCATTTCTACGTCCTGATCTCATGAAGAAGACGTGTAATTTGATCACGTTGGCCTGATCTGATGAATCCTTATTTACAGTTGATTGTTTCTGCTTTAGCTGTGCTAAAACAGACATTTCAGAGCTGCAATAATGCATGCATGACACACATAAAACTGGTGTTTTGTCAGCTCAGTGATGAATTTGACTTTGGAGTGCTGCATGCATGTGTGAGAGGTTTGAGTCAGCTGATCCCGGCAGCCTGTGGGGAGCAGACAGTATGCAGACACATTCTCTGAAGTAGCTGTCAGAGCTTGGAACAAAATAATATTTTCGATTCAGATGAGACATTACGAGCCTTTCACAGAGAATTTAACCTGAGGGGACAACGCCATTGATTACCTGCAACCAAATGGCCGTTCTGCACAGGAGGGAGAGCAAAGTTCAGCCCTGCAGACAGACACTTGTGCAGAAACAGAGCTGCGATAAGAGCGTCTCTGCTGGTGTGTGCAGGGTCTGAGCTGCTGTAATCACATGATTGATGGAGTCAGGTAGACATGCTACTTTCACAATCCAGCTTCAGAAACATTCATCTTGTCTTACTGAGCTTAACAGAGACAGAAATAACCATCGACCTCATACGAGCGAGAGAAAACAAAGATGAATGTAACTCATATTAAAGCAGCAACAAGGAGTTTTTAACGGGTGATGAAGCAGTCTCAGATTAATAATGATGACCTACATAAGAGAACAGGCAGGAAGATTGGCTTTTTCTTTACAGTGACTCTTAATCCCTGCAACAACAGATGATGGCACGCAGACAAGAAGAGTCTGTGTTTACATTTTCCATGGAAGAGTTTCAGCCTGATAAAAGGACGTTTTTTGGTTATGGAAAGGTCAGCAAAGAGGAACAGAAAACAACTGACCAAAGAATAAACAAAAAAGCTAGATAGATGTTGGATAGATAGAAAAAAATCTAGATAGAAAGTTAGAAAGATGGATAGATAGAACAATAGATAGATAGACTTTATTGATCCCAAACTGGGAAATTACTGTCGCAAAAACCAAAGTCAACCTTGGTCGTCTTTCAACAGAATGGAAGACGTGTTTTACATCAATATATGACTTTACGTTGCTACGTTTGCTCCACAATAATCATTTAATGCGTTAATAAAAATACTAGAAAACTGGTATTACAAAAGAGCTCACAACACAAAGTTGACGGAGGTAGTAGCTTGTCAGAACACAATTATTGTCACTAAAATACTTCATGATGACAACAATATCATGATATTGACATGAATAAAACATTCTATCAGTCAAATTCATCTTTAACTTTGTTTATTGTGTGTTTTTTACTCTTTGTTGACGGATGAAATAAAATGTAGGGAAATAGAGAGAAAGTCTGTTACCATAACTGTATAAAAGCAAACAAAAAAAACCATGAAAATGATGTAAGAAGCAGTGAACTATTTCTATAATGTTGTGTTTATAACTGAGATGATATCAATATTTACTTTTTTAGACATCACGGTTATCGATATTAGTATTCTCTGACATTCATGGTACATTTTTTTTTGACCGAGGATAATCTCTCTTGTCAGTAATAATACGACTGGTGAATAGGAGCTAAAGAAGCTGAAAGTGCACCGTCAGACCTGAGGACCACCAGGATGCTGCAGATTAGTCCAATCACTCGCCAAGTGCATGACCTGGAAGGGACTTAACCGCTCAGGAAGAGAGAGAGGAGGAACTCCAGCATGACTGGCGCATAAACACTGTTTTGTTACGTGTAATAAAGTGTTACCAGAAGCCATTTTGTCACCATAAAGTCCCTGCATGTGTCTGTGTGTGCATTCCCTCACAGTGGCTCAGTCCGGCTCCCTGCAGGCCAGCGTGACAGCTTTCACTCTAATTATGGCTCTGCTCTGTTTCTGTGCTCCACATTAGAAGTGATGGTTCAAAGTCAAACCTGCACAGAGCAGCATGAACAGGGAGGTCGCCGGCTACACAAACATTTGGGCCACTGTCCTCCGACTGACGGATGAGTTTTGTCTACATAAACCCAAAACACAACAACAAAACTGTGACAGAGGTTTTGCTTTGGTAAGATATTAAGATAGAGTTTGCAATGTAAGTAGCTCTACGTGCAAATAAATAATAACACTGTAATAGACTGTGTGTGCTTCCATATAATCAGAAAGCACCACCATAATGACACACAGGGGAAACAGTGTAATTAGCACAAGCATTAATCTGTTATCATTCATAAATCCCAGGAAAGGTCAGCATAATTTGCAAAATCATTGTCTACTCTACAAAGCTTTGAATTATCTTATAATTGGAGGGTTTGCCTGGATATTTCCTTTCTTTACGAGCAGGTTATCAATTAAAGGCACCCTGTGGAGTTTTAAGGCATCAAAAGTCGTGTTAACATTCATTATTTTTTCACCAAAACACATCATGTGTGTGGTTGAAGTCTAGCAAAGTGATTAATGCATTTTCTATCATATAAAACACATGCAAAACTTTTTAAAACTGTGCAGGGTTTACATCCATTCATGCTAGCTTCTTCTTCCTCATATTTGTTGTTGATGTCAAGGTTTCTTAGCATGTAATTGTTTGCAATTTAATTCAGTTTTATTTATATAGCCCAGACTCAAAAAATTGCCCAGTCTGTACAGGATAAGACACTATCTGTCCTTAGGAAAAACTCAGAGAGAGCAAAGGAAAAACATGATATAGATGTTGTTTGTATAGAAGAGAACATTATAAAAACCAGCAAAAGAAACGTGCATCACATCCTTCTGTTCATGCACAACGTAAACAAAGCAGCTCCACAGCACTGCTAGTGGTCAAAAGCTGCACAAATACCAAACTAGTTTCTCAGAAAACTAATACAAGTTTAATAACGGAGCTATACTGGATAATATGTCTGATATTGAAGTTACTAAATGCTGCATATCTCTGAAAATGGTTGTTTGACAGAATGCTGCCAAGGCTGTTTTCAAACCACGCCGTGCATGAACCTGGAGTCATTTAAGGCTCGTTTAAAAAGCAACTACAGCCAGTCTGTCAACAGAGCAGCTTTGCTGAATCAGAGGGTTCTTTGCAAAAAAAAAATAAAATACAAATGCAAGGTCGCTAGCAAAAGGAGTTCAATCTGATTCGATGCAACAGCAATTCCGTGTCGGAAATCCTGAAAGCACACATTCCTGATGTATTACTCTGTTTTTCCCACCATTTCCTCAAGATCCTCTCAACAAAAGATAAAAAGTCACGATGATAACATCAGAGGATTTCAAACTGCCAGGCAGAGTTTTGGGTGTCTGACAATTCTTCAGATTCATGGACCCGTTGAACTGAACTTCCTGCATTTTACATCAATGTTTGCTGGAAAAACACGCAAACACCATTGCAGTTGTTGCATTTCTTTAAAACATAGAGTTGTTTTCAATCTAAACATCCCTTAAGGTGGCCTTTTCATAAATTTGTGTCTTACAATAGCTACATCTGTAAATATCTAGAGTACTAAGCCACCCATTTACTGCACTGATACAAAGGCAATCTCTAGAACTTTAATGTGCATTAAACAAAACATGAAATCATTATAATGCAATCCCATGCAAATTGTGACCACAGAGATTAATCAAAATAGAAACAAACAATCTCAGCAGTTTCACGTTCAGCTGTGAACATCGAAGTTCACACGTGCACCTGATTTCTTGGGTAAAACTGACGTCCCTGGGAGGTTAAAATAAAGCAAACTTGCACTACATTTTCCACCAACTTCTTAATGAAACATCAATCAGTTTCTGTCTTATGCAGATGAGGTTACTGCTGTCTAATGGTCCTGTTCATGGTCCAGCACTGACGTTTATTAATGGTGCAGGATAATGTCCTCTATAGGCTTCCTCATCACTCTTTTTAACATCTTGCAAGGCAGCACAAGAGTACATGGGCACAACATGGAATAAAAGCTAAAAAATTGTCAATAGATAAAGTAGCAGCCAGTGAAAAACATCTCCACATTCTTGTATGGAGCTGACTCACTGAAATGCCGGCTCCACTTGATTCTCTATGAAAGCGGAGCAGAAGAAGAGGAGTTCAGAGGTGATGTGGGTGGGTGTTTCGTGCTATTCATTGATACAGAAAATTCTTCAATATTGAGTGTTTTGAATGAGCTGAAAAAATAATAATTCCAAGTTCCATTCCAACTATTTATCTTTACAAGATCTGCCAGAAGCAGCTCGAATAAAGCCAATAAAACCTGAGAGGAAACACAGACTGTGAGTCAGTAGAACATATAAACCGTGGATTATATAAAAATAATGTATATACCTATAGCTTTATGGACTCTTTACGGTCAACATGACATTTTAACAAGGATCAAAATGTTAGAAAACATTTATTTAACAGGTGAAAAAGGTTAAACAAGCCTGTTATTTTATTCTAAATAAGTTAATTTACCTGGTAATCCTGTTACCAAAAACGTTCAGAATCACACATAGATTAAAGTGTGTAAATAAAATAAAGATAGAAAAGTGTGCTATACTAAATATACAACATAAACATAAAATACAAATGCAACCCGTCTTAAGTAAATAAATATATAATATGTACAAATAAAACAATAAAATAGAAATATGCCAATTTAGAAATACATTTAAAGTAAATAGAGATATGTACAAAAATGTATATATGTAACAACAATGTAAGTGACACATTGAATTTCTATAGATAGAAGATTTCACTATAAGCTCATACTGCGATGATTGAGTATTAATTATTGCCTTAATTATTCACACACTGCAGCATTACTCCACTACAAGTAAAAGTAAAAATGCATAATCATTTTTATGTGATCAGGTTTTTTCTGTTAAATCTTGACCTGAAAAGTAACTAAAGCTGTAGTGGAGGTATATAAGTATAAAGTGGCAGAATAATGTGAATACTCAAGTAAATTACAAGTATCTCAAAATTGTACTGAAGTGCAGTGCTTGAATAAATGAACTTTGTTACATTCCAGCATTGGAAGTAGAGTCATTTTCTCCAAAAAACTGACTTCTTTTTGCAGCCACTGAGTCGCCCCCTGCTGGCCATGACAACGCAGGTTTAAGACACCGAGTTTTCTGCTTGACTTAGACATTTCTTGAGCACTGAGCTCTGCACTTTCCCTGTTTCTTAAGCAATAAAGTCCAACTTGGACTGTGGGTATAAGAAGCTGCTGCTAAAAATAAAGATAAACCACAAAGTTGGATAAACGGTAGCAACATTTTTAGGCAGCAAACCAGCCCACTTTTAAATACAAATATCAATATTTCCTTCGACTATATTCATAGAAACGAAGCAGATAAGAGTCCACGTTATCACAACTGGAACCTTATGTATTTGTCCAACCATCACTGATTATATAAACACCAGAAAAGCAACAAAGACCCACAACAAGATGGTTTCAATGACCTATTTGAAAGTGAAACCCTGAATGAGGCTTTTGCATGAAAAAAAGAGCTTCTTGGCGGGTGACGAGCCGAGTTCGAGGAGAGGACATGCTATCTCAGACACCACTAATGCACATTAACCCCCCGAAGAAATAATCTTTTCAGTGACATGAGGATAAAAGTCTTGTTATGTTCGTAAAATAATCTGAAGCTCGACCAGATTTTTAAAAAACGCTCATCATGAACTAGATGAGATATAAGCTCGGATAGGAAACCATTATGGAGAGAAATCTAAAAACTAGCTTTCAGCGTTTTGAAAATGCTCTTCACTCCTAAATGAATCAATCCAGCCGGGATTCAGACAGATTGAGACTATTCTTCACTTTGATGTATTGCAAATGCCACAAATCCTACTTAGCACATGAAAGAGGAGCATAAACCTCCGAACAGAGAGGGGCAAGATGGGGGAAGGGGGGGCGCACTGTCAACATTATATAAGCACCGTGTCCTCTTCTTTCAATGTCATTTCAATGGCAGCTGATTTTAGGAGCTGAATATTGAGGTCCAGAGCTGTGATGCATGATGACAAGATTGACTCCAGCGTGCACTAACAGGCCTTTCAGAGAAACATAAGCATGGTTGAAGAGCTCTCGCTTACCTCCAAAAGTGAAAGGCGTGCAGCGGGCTGCACGGACTGCAGGGGCTAGTGGGAGTGGGGCTCAAGCTTCGGGGAGTTAGGCTGCAAGTTAAATGGAGTGTAGTGAATAGTTGTCTTTTATCACACACAGGACAGAAACCCCCCCCTCACACACAGCTCTGACACGTGCCCAGATGAAGACAGCAGCATCATGAAGACTAATGATCCCTGTCAGACGAACCAAAATCGTGTTTAAAGAGCAGGTTTCCCAAGTTATTCGTCTGCAATGTGTTTTCCCCCGACATTAGGGATGCCTCTCCCTCAAATGTTGTTTCAATTCACACTGAAATCAAACAAATTAAACGAGCACACGTGCTGAAAAAGCTGCAGATTATAAAGGGAGTTGCAGATTAACCTAATTTCACATTCTTTACCAAATTCCCGTGATAAGGTTGAGCCCTGTTGAAAGTGAACAGTGGCACTGCAGAGCATTAGGTCACATAGAGGTGAGTAACTTTTACTGCAGTGGCACACTCTTTAAAAAAAAAAAAACACTTTATTCAAGGGTTTTTTCAGTTAACAGGCAATACCTCGACATGTTGTGTCAATCCACGATACATTTATACACTTTTTAAAGGATTAGTCTGTTGTTTTTCAAGATATTTTCAAGAACTTTCATGCAAAGACCAAAACCAGCTGTGACTGCATCCGACTGACGAGTATCATCTGTGTAGCCAAAGCAGCTATGTGTTATTCTTGCATGCGATAAAGACTAATATTGTCTAAAAACATCATGAATGAGCCACAGTTTTGCACTGGGTAACATGGGCACTGTAGTTTATTTTTTAGGCTTTGTCATGCTGCTACCTTTTCATTTTAAAACTGTGTTTAAAAAGGAAAATGATCTCCATCCACACAAGCATTATAGCACAATATCAGCTTGTTTCCTTTGTATGTAGGCAGTTATAAAAAGCAGAATTTAACAGCAAAAAACATCTGATTCCATGTTAAATTAACAACTGGTAGTAAAGGCCGACGTTACTGGTTTTCTTCTGGAAAAAAAGGGTCACGTGACACAAGTCTGACGACTCAAAGAGGGACATGTCTGACTAATAAAATCCAAAAATAAAGCAAGGAGGTTGTCTGCACCATAGTTTTCAGTCCCGGTCCAGACTGAGACCAAACCTCTGAGCTTTAAACTAAAAAAGGCTGAATGGTGTTTGCAATAATCTGAACTGCAAGGCATTACATACGTACATGATACATTGGGGTAGTGTGGACACTTGGTGCAAGTGCAGCACAAGTTATGCATTTTAAAATGTGTCAATTCTATGTGCACCATACAGAGCAAATGTTGATTAATCAGCTGCTGAAAACAGTCCCCACAAATGCACCATTTCTCCTTGTTGGAGTAATAGAAAGTGTGCACTCATGACCCATTTTTTAAAGGTTTACATCCTCAGTAGGAGCCAATGGGGCTGGGAACAGAATGACGTATTGAGAGATGGACTAACTCATTGCTGGTTTTGGTCTTTTCATGCAAATTGTCGACAATTAAAGAAAT
>CAFUXE010000098.1:112373-132480 GCA_903364295.1 Serranus cabrilla
ATTGATTCATAATAATGGAGGAAATTAATTTTTCTCATCATTTTTCTAATTTTCATTGAAAAACATGGTGTGATATCTGCTAAATATTTTTGTTTTTGTAAACAAAATTTTCAGATTCTTTTAGTTGTTGTTTTTTGTTGTTGTTGTTGTTGTTGTTGGACATCTTGCAGTGTAAAAATACTTAATTCAGAAGGTATTTTGACACATATTTTGTGTTTAACAAACATTACACTTGATTATATTGTAATTGTAACATAGTTCATGATATTGGAAGGAATAATCACTCTGGATTTTTCTAATTTTCATTGACATTTTTTTTTTTAAATAATCATGGTGTGATCTCTACTAAACAAACAAAAAACGGTATAAAAATACTTTATTCAGAAGGTGTTTTGACACATATTTGTCTTTAGTAAACATTGCATCTTGCTGCAATTTGGATATTGCACTAGTTTATATTGCAATTTGCTTACTGTGCAGCTCTCATTGTTTAAGTCTGCTACATTTTGCTGGCTGTTGGTTAAGGACTTTTATATTTACATGTAGGAGAATAATAAAAGCTCTAACAATGGAAGCCAGCCTAGTTAAACCACACAGTGTTCAGAGCCCGAGCCCGGCAGAAACCTCTGACCCATGACTTCCTGTCAGTACACGGTCGGTTGAAGAACATTTTTTCCTTCTTCTGAAAGTCAATGAGACATGACTCGGGCATTTTCAGGGTGCTGGGATAATGCCCTCTGCCCTCAAATATGCCTTGAAATATGCAGTGGATTTAAACAGAGACACATATAGAATAAATACCATGAAACAAAGACATGTTCATAAGTTGTATATGGACATTTGTGCAGTCTCTGTCATCACACCACCACTACACTGTGTTTTTAATTATCTTTAAATGTTCTTAAATGTCTTCTTTATTGTGTTTTTCTGGTCTTTGTCGTGATGCTTTTGAGGTCTAGTTTTTGAACTGTGCCATCTAAATAAACTTGCTTGCCTTTATAGAAAACCATAATACTTTCTGTACCATATTGCTGAAAAAATAGCTGAAATTAAGTATATGATACATCAGTTGTTAATTTTTTTAATAAAGCTAAAGAGAAAGACAGTGCAACATCGGATATAAAGAATAATTGAGCACAGAATCTCATCTCCAGTTCGCTGACTCCTCTTCTCACAATAAGAAGTCAGGTGGGAACATTCATTTTCATGCACTCATCCAGCCTGCATGGCACTCCAGCAAGATTATTAAATTTTAAAATCTATAAATCCAAGAACATCACCTGCTTTAGCTCCAAAAAAGTTAAATAAATTATAACTTAGAGCAGCGGACAAGCCATATCAGCTGTGTGCAGTGCAGGTGCACCATTAGATCGTTTCCTATCCACACAGGAATTAGAAGCAGGTATATATTATAAAAACAGAATTAAATACGTAAATATTAATCCAGTTCAGCCGTACTGATTTCTTTGTGCTGGTAATTTGTGGCTTTTGGTGAAGGCAGGTGACTCACGAAGGACTTTATAATAATAGTAATAATAATAATTTATGACTGCTACTGTAGCTGAGCTGTGAAAAACTTTGACTGACTCACAGCCGAGTGTGCAGGAGCTTCTATTGTTCAGCTCCAATTCATTTGAAATCAGTTCTACCTCGATGCAAGTGAAGCAGACTCACATCAGTCTCCCTGCAGCTGCATGCTCGCTGCTTTTTCTCTCCACGGAAAGTTATTTGAGAAAACCAGTCATTTTCACTCCACTATAATCCAGCTTTTTACTCGTCTGCTGGTTTGCAATTAGTATCATATAACACAGATTTTATTCACCTTTAAATTAAAGGCAAAGCTCTTCCGGTACAAGCAACACTTTTCACACTGCATGCAGTTATTTATTCCATTGTGAAACATTATTAAATATAGGATTTCAAACACTGATTTTGCAGCAAATAACTGTGTATCATGTAAAGAAGGTGGAGTGAAGATTTCATCATCAGAGAAGAAGTATGAGTTTGTAATTTTGGCATGTGTGCAGCTGACAAACCAACTTGTTTTGGGCTGAAATGCTGGAGCTCTAGTGCAGCATCTACTGGTTCTGTATGCTGTATATGAGTAATATAAACATATTGACTGGTGCAGCTTTATATTTGAAATCCTCACCTTTCTGCACATATCTATAAAGACCTACGACTGAGGAGGAGGAATGCATGAAAGCTGAATCTCCCCTTTGCAAAAAGTGAAAATGTGCAACACCATTGTACCTCATTTCAAAGTATAAAACATGATTAGCACCAGTTTTTAAGAGAGAAATTCCAAATATCTTGTCTTTTTGTGTATGCGTGTGTGTGTGTTTAGCTTTTCCTCCAAAGTGGAGTCAAAGCACAAAAGGTGTTTTTAAATTCTGAAAAGCCCTCCGATGCAAATGTGATTTTTTTATTTTGGGGCTGTTTAAATTAAATTTAATCTACCACAAGTTATGCTTTCATTCATTCTGTTTAGCCTTGACAAATTAACATTCATTCATTTGACAGACGCTTTTTGTTGTGTGTAAAGCAAGCCACAGTAGAAAAGGAGATCACTGCAGGAGCAAAATAAGACATTAATGTATTTATTTTTTAAAGAGGGAGAGTCGAGTTACTTGTTTCATACTCATTTCATCCTCAAATAAGTAAATCTGTGTAGATAAAACCTTCATAGAGGACTGCAGCTGTAAAACCACTCATAAATCTCAGTAATTGGAAAACCTCCGACAACAACTTTATCTGCATGATCAGGTTCCTGCAGTTTGTCCAACAACATCTGTTGAATTGAATATCACCATAAAAAGACCCCGTAACTGAATCCACAGTCAACAGTTCCTCTTTGATATCCTGTTGCATTGCAAAGCAGCTCGTGCAGTTGAGCAACACAACAGCTTTTGCTCTTTCAGAGCTGAGACTGGCTGTGCTTTTGTGCTGAAGGTGAGAAACGGGAATCTCACAGAAACGGTCAACAGATCCGCTTCGTGCACGTCGACTTGCCAACAAACACGAATGATTAATTTGAAGTTATTTAATTGGACCCGGGAAAAGACTTCCAGTTATTAAGGTCAGCCTATAAATAGGTTCCAGTCATCACACAAGGAGAATGACTCACGGTGAAAACAACTCCACGTACGACGCTCTTAAACATACAATCCATCACCAAGTGGCTGTGGGAGAGAAATGACAACAATAAATGCTGTAGAAAGTTGTAGAAAAGGCTAACCTCTGTAACTGACTGTCATGTTGACACCAGTGAGCATGTTAATGACTTCAAATGTTCAGTAGATGGCTCTCCATCACAGGAAAACCTCTGAGATCTCACGGACATGGATGCAGTCTGAAGAGGTTTTACTCACAGTGGCCTCGTTTTTCACTGCAATATTTAAGTCCTGAACCTCTGTGGAAACAGCACAATCATGGCTACACACAGAGAAAAATGTCTTTTGTGCACAATAATAAATAAAAAAAGAGTTTTTTTGAGTGCCGGGGATCCTTGAAACATTTTAATATGATGTTTTCAAGGTTTGCAAAGTGCTTGGATTTTATATAAAGTGCTTGAAACGGCTCGTAATGTCGATGATATAAGACGTACAAACATTGTTGTTATGAAACATCATTTTGATTGTCTACAGCAGCGGTTCTCAACTGGTCTGTCTTTGGGACCAACCATCACCCCGTCATGACAAGACGAGACCCAAAACGAGGAAAATGTTCAACTTCTAAAATGTATTTAATGAAAAGATGGAGCAGATTGAGAGGAAAATGTTCCCTATTACACTGAAATAGCTGCATTTTGATTAATAAACAAAAGGTGCATCTTAGGTAACACAACATATCTTATTTTAACAGACTCAACAGCTTTCATGCAAAGCTCAGTTAGCAGATGAAAACAAACTGGGACACAAAATGACCAAAGAGGCGCAAGATTTCCAAAAATTACCCAAAAAGGTGCAGAAACTCCTTAAAAGACACATTATCAAAAAATGACACAAAATTACCACAAAAATAGACACAAAATTTCCAAAAAAGACACAAAATGATCAGAAAAAGATGTTAAATGACAGAAAAAGGCACAAAAAAACCCCAAAAAAGACACAAAATTACCAAAAAAGACATGAAAACAAACAGAGTGAATAGACGGCATAAAAAAAATCCCCTTCAAAATAAAACCACAGGATTTTTTGTCCAGGTAAAGGCCCACGACCCACTGAAAACCGTTCCGCGACCCACTTTTGGGTCCCGACCCACCAGTTGAGAATCACTGGTCTACAGGACAAATGTACTGTATATAAACATGTACTATGTATGTAATAAGTCACAGCTGTAAGGTGCTTAAAAAAGCTTAAAATGCACCTTGAAAATGCTTTAATTTGACTTTGTTAAAAACATCAAATTCTTCTGCAAAGCTGCAGTGAAAAACAAGGCGACAGGGAAGAAATTGAGCAGAAAAAGCCCTGAAACTACTTGTTGGGGTACTTTCTTTTTATGTACTTTTTCTGTTTGTGACTGTAAGATGCATATATGAAACTTTACCTTACTCCTTAATCAGCTTTTGCATCCATCACAATTACATTTTAACCCAATCAAGCACCTGAGTGACAGATTAAAGCTATAACACCAAAAAAAAGAGAAGTAAATCTTCTAAAACCATGAGTCCAAACATCTCTTACCCATTTCAATTAACTGCAGTTATGATGACTCTCAAGCCGTCATATTAACTTTGTCACATCCAAACACCATTTCTATGGTTACCAAGGTCACTAGAGGCTCCGGCGCTCTAAATATAAACCGGTGCAGTCGGTGATCTCACAGCAGCCCGTTAGTAATGGCTCACCTCCATTACAGCGCTGGTGCCCCTCTGGTGAGGTGCCAGCCAGAGCAGCAAGGTGCAGCGGGTAAATCTTTCTCTTCCACCATGAAATATATCACACTAAACAAAAAATCAATATCCAGGAAGTCTATTATGCCTTCACCTGGCTTTAAAAGCTGTGTTTCGTGTAGGGAATCAATGGGCAGAGGATCATCTTTAATAACCTTGTGAAAGACAGTCTGACAAACCAGCAACAGGAGGTTTAATTCATTATACACAGCCTCATTATAAGTATTTCACCCTCAAAATTATGGCAGATTTAAAGTAAATCCATCTGCTTTTTGTTCCTGAGAGCAACAAATTAATTCACAAATCTAAAGCAGATCATATTGATCAACCGCTGAACGAACAATCATCTGACGATGACTCGAAACAGAAGAGCAGTGCAGGAAAAACACACAATGCACTTAACTGGAAAACAGCTAATTGATTTTTTCATATCCTGCACATTTTGTCAAGATAATGAATGTGTACATATTTATAGTTTCTGAATCTATATCATCATTTAAGCTTCATGTCTTTTGAATCAGCAAACAACTACACAAGCCACATACAGTCTGAAAAACATATTTGATCTAAATGCAAAAGTTTCTGTTGTGTCCATTTGATTATTGAATGTATTATGTATGTACATATTTTGTGATGACTACTTTTGTAAATACTGTGATTATCTGAGATTTATATGTTCAAAAAACTATGACTTTTAATTTGACACAAACCTTCATACAAATATTAATTTAGCTGTTTGAGCATCTGTGAATAACACGTTATAATCCACTCATCAGATCACTCAGTTTAAAGTCTAGATGTAACATATCTGGGTACTTACAAACTGCCTCTTCGAGGAAGACTCAGCTCTTTCTGTGAATGAAAAGAAAAGAGTTATTAGTACAAGAATCCAAAACTTACATATAAACTTTATCAGTTATGTAGCATCTCGTGCATCCTGCTAAACTAACAGAAGAAAGTCACAAATTATTCGCCATTAAATGGTTACTTGGTTGTGTGTGCAAAGCTGGTCTTCAAATGTTCATTTTTGTTCTTGTAAAGTACATAAAAAGTGACTTTACACATCATATAACATTAATTAATTGTACCAGATCTGACGATACAAACATAATTGTGTTTTCTTAAATGACAAGCAGGAAGACGGTTGACTGGATTTTAGAAAGTTGCAGTATTATTGTAGTTTAGTTGACTCAACAGACAACAAAGAACTCTAAAACCACATCCAAATTTTCAGACACCACCATAAAGAAAGTAAAAATGAAGGAACACATTGAGGTTCTAAGTTTTAAAACACCGACATGACACTATTCTTCTTCTGCTGCTGCAGCTTTACGGCCTTTTAAACAGCCGCCATATGGAAAGAAGATCACAGAGCAGGTGTGAAACTGTTACATCTCATCCCAGCGAGCCGGCCGGGAAGTTTAAAGGAAGCATCTGGATTTAAAACTGTTCATGTAAGACGTGAACATGAAGAGTGTGGAAGCAGCCGTCTGGGAGCCCATCAGCTCTCAGTCTGACGATGGTTTCAGCCTCTGGGGGCAACGGACAATATTTGGGGGATTCCAGTGTAACCAGTGCACATCTGGATTATGGCCTGGCTAAACTTCTTCTTTTCCTTTTTTCTTTTATTATTGTGCATTAAAGTGATTACAGCACAAGTGAAGACAATGATACTTTTTGCAAGTGTTTCAGGTCGGGACAAAGTTTTGTTTCTGTTTGAAACAACAGATATCTGCATGAAAGTCATTGTTTGTTTTAAAATAACTGATAATTCGCTGCTTCTCATGGCTGATACCGTTGCCAATTTTCATAATATTCATAATATTTTTTTGTATTTAAGAAAGAAGTTAAAGACTTTTAGTTAAGGGTTAAAATGGAGAGACCAAACTTAATCCAACTGACATTTCTATTGTTACCGCAACGAAATAAAGAGTTCAATCAGTTCTCACTCTTCAAATGTTCAATTATAAATGTTTTCTTGTAAAGAAATAAAAAAAAAACTCCTAAACACATCTTTTTCAGTCCAAATATGTTATAAATACTCAATACTGCTCACGAACCACCATCCACTGTCAATAATAATTTATCAGCTTTAATTTTATATTGAGGTACATAATATTTCCATCAACAAATTTCAACAAAAGATTTGCATAAGAAAAGCTTGATGGAAACACCAACTAATGATAAAACTTTGGTAAAATGCAGATTAACGTTTTTTACGCTCGCTTGAGGGGTTTTTTTCTTTCCGAAAGAGAGACGAAAATGCTTTTTTTCCGTCTCGATTTCCTCTTGTCGTTGGCCAAATTGTCAGATTAGCAACTTCTTTTTTGTTGTTGTTTTTCTCTCTCGCAGCATCTTTTCTCTGCTTAAAAAATATACATTATGCTGCCATCTTCTGACGGAAGTACGTTAATGCAGCTTTGTTTATTTGCTCCAAATCAGTTGATGGAAACGTCCCAAATTTGAATCTTTTTTCTTCAAAATTTCACTTCAAAATATGCTTAAACTTCAATGGAAACACGGCTAATCTAATTTTGTATCACAACATGTAGATATTTGTTGTTATCATGATATGCTGCCAATGAAAGTCTATAAATATATACAATATACATGTTGCTGAAGTCAACAGTCGAAGGCAGTCACACAGAAAGAGGTCAGGGTTTACTGATCTGAAAAAGCACCAACAATGCCCTCATTGATTTCTAGAGGGATTAAGCGCTCTCTCAGGCTTCTTACTTAAAGGATAAAACTGTGTTCAGCTCCTTCAGAGGAAATAAAAGAACACAATTTCATAAAAGCACATATTTCTGTAAAAATCTGCCAGGAGCGAATAAGTAAAACACATCAGAGAAACACAACTGCTGCTGCAACATCTGTTGGTTTGTCAGAGCCACATGGAAAGCCACGCGAGTACATATCATTATATCCCCCTCAGCACAAGTGTTTGTTTAATTACAGCACTTTCTTGTAAAGAATCTGGTTGTTTTATCGGCCTCTCAACATCTCCCTGCGCTCTTTTTTATCAGCAGTGGTGAGAAACAAATGCAAAGCTGTGATTATTTAATATCTCTCCCTCCTGGATGAGTCCTCCTGCTGTAAAAGAGCACTGATAATAAATCGCCCGGCTCTGGATCCGTTTTGTTTAGCGACTACAAATCCTGCTGATTTGATCATTAGACATTTCATTGTCTAATAACAACCTGATAAGGGTGAGGTCCTTTGTCTCGAACAGTGGAGGACGTGGAGTTGATGTGTATTGGCTGCTCCAGTCAGCAGAAAAAAGCGCTAAGCCCCACTCTCCCTTTGCTATCAATTAGGGCTTAATGTCTGGCTTCCCCTGCTGCCTACAGAAGACCAAGGGCAGAGAGTTTCCTTGGGAGACATGACCGCAGCTCACACAACACTAATTACCAGCAGGGAATGACTTACACTGGTGGGACATCCACCAATCACAGAGCCACAAATAACAGCGTGAAGTGTATAATAACGGCAATCTGAGAGCAAAAACACGATGATAAAAGCTGATTTATTGAAAACTCTCTGTATTCATGTGCAATCAATGCACGCTTCTGGAAAACTATTTACATAAAGTGGAATAAATGTCTCGTAATGACTTGCTTATTTATGCTTTTGATGCTTGACATTGTTTGACAGCTTTCTGAGTAAGCAGAGCTTGTGCAGAGACAGAGGTGTATTACTGACAGCGAGCGTATTCAAAGTGCTCTGTGTGACATGGTTTTAATGAAACGGAGAGTCGAGACGCATACAAACTCCAGCTCTCCTGCTGACTAAAGCTTGGGTTTGTCTTTGCTCATAAATGCCTTTTTCTTAGCACATTAATGCACTTATTCCAGCAAAACAACTCCAGAAACAAGGTTCTATATTTCCAAAGATTATGCAGAACATTTATAACTGAATCTCTGAGCTCAAAGAAAGAAATCACATTTTGCACCAACATATAAAAAGAATCATGATAGATAACAACATTACAGCCCACTACACCTGCAACTCAAACCCTCAAACTCATTTAATCCAACTCTGATACTATTTTCACTACATTTTTCAATGCATTTACATTTTGTAATTGCTTCTGTATCTATAGTTGCTGTCATTGTTACTGGCGGGGTCCGCCATTCCCAAGTGAAACTCAAAATTCATGCACAAGCAGGAAAACAATGCATTAAGGTTTTGCAGCATAACTATAATCTGTATAAAAGAAAAGTGAAGCCAATGTGGAGGTGCCTTAAGCCTGCATTCTTTCTCACGACCAGCAGGGGGCGACTCCACTGCTGCAAAAAGAAGTTTGCTTATATATAAAACTGTGGGGACAATAACTCTACTTCTCCTTGATTTATCACCTCAGTAAACATGTTTATGGTCTCAAATGTTAGTTTAAAGTCTACTTCAATATGGTATCATATTCATTTTGTAAGTTTTGGTCCCATTTAGAGGAAAATAGATGATAAAGCAACGTCTCCTCATCACTGTGAACTTGTTTTTTGGGTGTTTTCCTAATTTTTATTTGAGAATTTTGACCCTTCTTAGTTTATTTAAGTTAATTGTAACATTTTGACCACCCAGAAATGTCTACTTCAGCATTTGATTGTTAAAAGACACTCAGTACTTTTGGTTTAAAGCATCTTTTTTTGCCAGTTGGTGCTCACTTCAAGCTCACTCTAAATATTGTCGCTATAAAAACCAAAGATGGCGACCGCCAAAATGCAACTCAAGCCACAAAACGGCCCATAAACCAATGGGTGCCATCACAGTGGCTATGTCCACTTCTTAAAATTAGATTAGATTAGATATCTTTATTGCACAAATACAGTGAAATGTATATATAGATGAGAAACACTGTTAACTCGTATTAAATCACTGCTAATGCAAACTGAGCATTTCCTACTAATGGCTCATTCCACATGGAGGATTTAACGGCTGTGATATTTCCTACCGAGGTTAACCTCTGCAGCATTAGCAAACATGGTGCAAACACTTTTCTTTTCTCCCTTTTATCAGTCAGTGGACTTCACCTCTGGCTTCATTATCCCTTGCAGACATTTCTCTTCATGTGCACAGAGTCAAAGTGGAGCCCGAGGTGTGTGTCAATGTCACGGTCAAACAGTGAGTCTGACTCACGCTGCTGCTGCAATATCAACAGCCCCGAGAGCAGACAGGAGGAATTAATTCAAAGGGAGGCTTGTCACTATACGTGCTGTGCTGTTTTTGCATAACTTACGTTGAAATTTACCAAAATATTTTCATTTGTAATCAGTAATACATGAAACTTATGAATAAAAAACCCTGAGTGAAGCTTTGAGCGATGCATTTTTCTTCTAAATCAAGTTATTTGATTAGATTTCTGTTCATTCAGCATAATCTCAAAGGAATCTACAACTATTTAAAACTAAATTCAAACCTTGCATTCATGAAATCTCAAATTTAAGGGTTAGTTAACAGCTTCGAGGCATGACATCTGTGCAGAAAATGTGGAAATTTTAAACTCCGCGTGACATTTCAGAGTGAAATTAGTGCAGCAACAGATTGCCCCCATGTGTGTTTTTCAAATCAGCATAAAGTTGAACATAAATACAGGTACTTCCATTAAATTTTATGATTCTTAAGAGGATGAAAGCCATCAAACAGGCAACGCAAACTGAAGGTAATTGCATGAAAACCTTTCATCTTTGAAAGTTGACTGTCAGGAAAGCAAACCGCTGATGAAAGTGAACCTTGTACATTTAATCATTTGTTTATCTGGTGATCTTCTCACAACTCGAGAGATAACAATTCTGACACGATGAACCTGAGACGGTTTATTGTTTCACCGGTTAAAAGTCAATTACTTGACTTCTAGCAATAGCATTTCATCTCAAAGACACCACATCAAAGCTGCAGTATTGCTCCTGTGAAGAAAAAAAAGCCTGTGTAATGGTTTATTAATTATTCCCTTTGATTTGTTTTGGATTTTCCAACATCTCAAGATCAAAAATGTTCTTGGTTTTACTTTGGTTTGCTGCTGACTGACAGGGAAACCCCTATTCTACATTACAGTTTAAGTTCAGACCCTCTTCTTTCACACAGTTTATGCTGTATTACATTCATGCATTCTGTGAATGTCTTGTGCATGTGCAAAAATTCTGAGTCTCACTTGGAAATGGCGTTAAAAATAGTGAACATAGTTCTGGAGTTGGATTAAATGTTAGGAAACCAGTGATAACTGGACAAAACATGTATAACAATATGTTACTTTTCCGCAATAAAACGTGCAAAAACGTGCAAAAACGACTATATATGTTTTTATTTGGTGAGTTTTTAACATTACGTTTTACCAAATGTTTGCAACAATTTTCAAAATTAGAGAAATCTTTAATCAACGTTGTTTTATTTGGTCTGTGGCATCATATCACCTTGTTTTTTTTAATAAATTTTTGTAATAAATTGACTTTTTATCAATTTTGAAGCCACATTTTTAGATCTTGATGTTTTCTAACTGGATGAAGGATTAATGGTTGGACGTCTGGATTAAAAGATTATTAGCAGCAGCTCAGCCCACAGATTCTCCGGAGTGCAATTTGTCCACCAAATAGCATTGGAGAAACACTTAATTGTAGCGTGAAGCTGCTTTATTTAGTGTTTTTACTGTTTAAATCAGTGGGTCTGTTTGTTTTGGAAAGAAGGAGAACTCTTCGGATAATTCAGGTCCTGAAATACGAGCAGAAAACTGAAGAAAAAACAAACAAACCAAGAAAATAAACTCCACTGATGCTCTCTAAAATAATATCTAAAATTAGAAAATAAAAACACAAAAATAAACTTAGATTTGCTGGTTTCTGTGGTCATTGTCCTCTTCTACTCTGGCATGAAATTATACTTTGCAATGTTATGCTTTCAGCTTTCAAATCTTCTTTTTTCTTTCTTTTTTTTTTATCTATGTACACAGAAATGAAGACAGGATTACATCTATAATAAATTCATAAAACCATTAGGAAACATGTGCTGTACATATGTTAATTAACATCTATTAGATGAGGCTTCTGATGTCTTTAGATCTACGATGGGAATAATAAAAAGCTCCTAATTACTCTAAATTAAATCCCAGCTGCATCTAACCTAAACGCTGCTTCAAAGTCAGAGACCTTAAGTGTGTCTGGAGATTAGAAGAGGTCAAAGAGATCAATACAGCCGGTTATCTGCTCCCACCACATGTGGAGTGCAGACCAAACATTATACAAGTGATTAAAGATTGTCTCAAAGTGCATTCATTGACCTCCAGTAGCAAACAAACCTGTCGATGACCGGATTTTTGACCCTACAGAAACTACATGTGAGCATCTGACGTGTATTAACCATGACAGCTGCATCAGTGAATCCAAACCTACTGTCTGAAGTAATATTTTCCAGCATTATGCCCAGCTCGATGTGAAAGATATTGATTTCCGAGGCAGCGGGGAGAGATTCAACAGCAAAGCACACATGCACTGTTAGAAAGCTTTGCTGATTAAATCTGTTGGCATCCTCACATTTCTCCTTGTAGCAGATGTTAGGTGTCATAAATGCTTAATCCACTGCCTCATCCAATGTTGTAAGAGGGAAACAATTCATTCCCGGGCTGGCACGGGGCATTATGTTCTGCTAATTTGATGATCTCTCTGTTTTTAATGAGGAGCTCCTCTTAACGGCATGATAATAGACCCTTAAAGCTTAAATAAATGATGATATTCACAACTGGAATCAGTCCAACTTCTTCTGATAACTCCAGGTTAGAAGTTTGTGCTTTTATTTCTATTAATATCAGAAACGTCCGCTGGCAGCTGGCCCGGTTCATTCATCATCAATATGCACAGGCTACTACAGCACTTCACAGGCCTCATCTAACCAGCAGAGGATTGACCAAACTCTGCTCAGGAGTGGCCAAAATGTGCTGCTTAATAATGCTGGATTTTATCATTCAAACAACTGTTTGGAATATAATATTTGATATATTTCTGTTCATCTGTGTTTGCACATTTCATTGTTGTTGCACATTGTCTTGCTGTTTCAGAAGCCACAATAAATTGACTTCTTTAACCCATTTTTTTAATATCTTGGCTATTTTGAAAGGTTTTAGTCATCGGATGTCTGAATCCGACAACATGACGCAGGATTTCAAGGCACGTCTTCTTTAAAAAGAAAAAATTCTCCAAAATTACACCATTTGTCATGGTCAGAAATTGTAAAAACTAAAAAAAATCATTGGATTTTCTAGTTTTCAAAGGTCCTCAAATTAATCGTGTGAGATAAATACTTTGGACAGGAAAAAAACAAACAAATATAAGCCTAAAAAAGTTTGATCAAAAATAAACTGTTTGCACTAACCAGATTCTTTAGCAAATATTCAATTCTGCACTCATCATTATCACTGTGAAGCCTTAAATGACTCTGCTGAGATAAACAGTCAAAAAGAGACAAAAATTCAGCAGAAAATCAACTTAACTGCATGTTCTTTACACAGAGCAGAGAGGAGAGGACAAGACAAATTGTCAACATGTAAAAATCTTAGTATGTAAAGCATGTGGGGACTTATTTATTTATTATTACTTATTTACATTTTTATAAAGTAAATCAAAGCAAAAAGACATATTTGTGTTTTCCCTACTTCAAGCCAGTTTTTGCTGTTTCTATACAGGTGCAGGACTTTTATACTGAAGTAAATAACAAGGCGACAGTGAATTAAATGTTACAGGAGCAAAAACACCTTCAAACTGCTCGAGGGTTCAGAGGGTTAATCAAGTCCTGTTGTCAAAATGCCAAATATATATACGGTTATATGTTACAGCATATTAGCGATTTGCATCTAACTGATGTTTCCGCTCACTGACGTCTGTTGATGTTTGACAGGAACAAATGCAAATGACAGAAGTCGGGTACAAACTGAGATAATAGAAGGGACGAGCAGCTGGAGAGGACGGAGGACTTCCGTCCAGTTTGAACAGCGGAAAGATGCAGTGACAGGGGAAACTAACAAGCTGTGTAATACAGGAAAATATGCTATTTAAACCATTAACAGGCCCTTGTGAAAGAACCTGCATTTGAAAAAAAATGAACTCTTATTGAGAGGGTGTGAAGAATAATTCTAGCAGACCTGGCAACCCTTCATACCACTTCAATAACAGCGCCGCACTAATCCTTCCCAAACACCAGCCTGGATTAAACCCAACTCACTAAAACATGACGGACTTATTCAACACTTGACACATGCATTTTCTCTCCAATTTCTATTTTTTCACTCCATTATTCCCTTTTTATTTTTACTTTGCATTGTATTACTACATTTTCTGATGTCTATCGGTTTTAATTTTCTGTTTTCACATATTTAAATATAATTAGTAGCAGGAAAACAGAAAAAGCGGAAAGACAAACAGCCAAACAGACTGAGATGAACACTTCCAGCAGAAAAAAACAACCAAATCTTGCATGGAAACAGAGATATTTCATAAAAATCCCTTAAATCTACAGGTTTCATTAACAAAAAAATCACCAAAAATAAACTTTTTGCACAAAAACAGATCGTGTAAAAAACATAAAATTTTTCACTCCTTCACACAACTGTGAAGCCTTGAATGACTTGGCTGCGTAAAACAGTCACGTCACAATAATTTAGCAAAAATTTAACTTAACTGCAGGCTGTTTACACAGAGCAGAGGGGAGAGGACAAGAAAGGGTTCTAGACAAACACCTAAACATTTGTAAATGATAGATTATACCAGATGCCACTGATTCAGTTTATCTTCTTTACCCTCATTTATATGGGCAGTTGGTTTTTCCATGTGGTTGACATTGAGAAATCGGAGAATCTAGTCAGTAATAGAAAGTTTGGATGTTTCCGATGCATTGCAATGAGTCTTTCAGCTGCTGTTGAGCTTGCAAATATAATTCCCTTCTGATTTTGACTAATTGTTAATTTAGAAAGGGACCCTGCAGTAAATTAAAGTGTTGCAAACGAATTTGCAATAATGTTTTTCCTCATTAGTTTATGATAATTCACCTGTAAAACATTCATTTGCTTAATTAAGTCTTCTTACTGTACTTCAAGTTCATTCTTCCTGTTGTTCAATTGTGTTTCACGCTTAAAACCCAAACAAAGAGTCGCAAAAACAACATTATTTCTACCGAAGAAATCCATTGGTTCCATGCCATACAAGCTTGTCAGGAAGTGGGCGAAAAAACACTCCCAAGTTGGAATAATAAGGAAAGTTTTAGCAAAGAAAAAAAATGGTAATTTTATTTTGAAAAGGGCCTACTGACTTCAATCTCAAGGATATACGGCTTCCCTAGGTATACTGACAATAATTAGGTTTCTCTGAGGTGCTCACCTTCCAATCAACGTACAAGTACAGAAATCTCCAAAATGTCAAACATTTTCAAAACCAAATCACAGCATGGATTTTCCTGTAGTGTTCCTCAAGGTCTTAGTGTCTCAATGTGATGTTATGGAGGGATTTTTGACCATTTTTATCAATCTCAAATGGTCATAAATGGCTAAATGTAGCACAAAATCTATAACAAATGATGCCAACCCCAAACAACTAATGAGACATAACTGAGCATAAGAATCAGCTCCATATTTACACATCAATTATTATGAACCAATCTATTAATTTATTCATTCATTGGTAATACTAAACTAAATTTAATTTAATTATGGATTTATGAAATGGAATTTACGCGATTTCTATGTGACATTTACTGTTGACTGCTACTGTTTCTCCATTAAAGGACCCCCAATTAAAAAGACAGAAAGAAGGAGGAGTAAAGTAGGAAAGGTTACACAAAATTTCAGATTAAGATTTATCCATCACAATGAAGACAAAAACCTAAGTTAGTCCTACTGGTGCCATGGTAAGAATATGACACGTAGAGTTGACGTTTAAGACATTTAACATGTCAGGATAGTAATAAACTGACAAACAGACATGGAGAATATTCGATTGCAAGGCAGATGTATAAACAGATTAATTAAGTCTTTATAAAACTTTAATTTGCCAGAATAGCGGCAGCTCCTGGGATCCACACTAGAGGCTGCTATTGTTCACAGTTTAACACATTTTATTGGTATCTCATGTATGTTTTGGTGCTGTAAGCATCTGGTGTTGCACTCAACCAACTGATGACGGACATTTTTCTTTTGTGATTATCCTTCCTCAAGGAGAACTTTTCTTTTTTTAATGTGACCGCTTTCACAGCACCTCGCCGTCTTGCACAAGGACACTTCAGCAGAGAGGCCGCTTGCCTGTCTGGCTAAAGAAAAGACTGTCCTATTCACTTGCCCCCCCATGGATGAGAGCTTTTCATCAGCGCTTTCAGGAAAGTAGTCTTCAAATTAGCACTTACAACAACATCTCTCTCTCGGGAAAACAATGTTTTACAGACAGTAATGTGAATATAAGCGGGATTTACTGGCACAGTCTTAATAAAGTGATAAAAAACGTGCGAGTCGACGGTCTTTCTGGTGCTGCGGCATCATGTTCTGTCAGCCAGGCTGCATCTCACCAGCTGGCTCACACCACTTCACACAAACGGCTCTTTAGAGACACACAATGTCACTGCACTCGTCTGGGTAGCTACCTTTTTTATTATGGAGGCAGTGCTGGATGTCAGAAGTACAGTAAAGCTCACAATGCAGTGCAGCAGCCTCTGACAGCCGGCTCCTAATTAAGATGAAGGACATGCTATAGGCGTCATTAAAATCTATATACATCCAACAAATTTTATATAATGAGGGAGCTCACACGCACTCAAAACCAGACCACAAAACCAAACCAAAGGGAATCGTGTTATGTGAGAGTGGAGGTGCTTGTTACACCTGAAAGTCCAACACCTTCAACAGATAAACTGACAGATTTCTAGTTGATCTCAAACAAACTCTACCAAAATACATATTTGGACGATTATTTACGAACACAGTTTTCAATGCCCTGAGCAGTGTCTGTGCTTTTAGCTCCTGTGACATTTTAATCATTGTGACCTCCTTTTCCTTTTAATATAAAAGTCCTGCACTTCTATGGAAACAGCACAATCACAGCTGGAAGTAGGCAGACCTTGAAAATGTCTTTTGTGCAGAATAATACAGTTAGAATGACATTAAAAACACAACAAAATGCGGTAAAAGTGTAATTTCCGGGCAAATTTATGTTGCAAAATTTAGAAGAAAAATCTTTATACACTCACAATCTACTTTTTAATAATCAGACATGGCAGCAACTCATGCATTTAGCATTTAGGCTTATAGACGTGGTGAAGACGAGCTGCTGAAGTTAAACTGAGCGTCAGAATGGAGAAGAAAGGCGATTTAGGTGACTTTGAACATGGTTATTGGTCTCAGAGCTGCAAACTGCTGATCTAACAACCATCTTGAAGGTTTACAGAGAAAAGCTTGAAAAGAGAAAATATCCAGAGAGCCCTGATGCCTTGTTGATGCCAGAGGTCAGAGGAGAATAACCAGACTGATCCAACAAGAACTCAACTAAGCACTCGTTACAACCAAGGTCTGCAGAAGACACAAAAGTCCAACCTTGAAGCAGAAGAAGTCCACAGCGCCACGGCCTGCAGTAATAAGTACTATATATAAATATGGACTCTGTATGTAATACGTAACTGCTGTAAAGTGCTTGAAAAAGCTTGAAATGCACCTTGAAAATGCTTTAATTTGACTGAAAAGATGGAGATTTCACATTAAACAATTTTTACAACGTCTCCTGTCCCCTCCTCTGTGATCTGTGTAAACGACCTGCAATTAAATCTAGCTTTCACTGTTTTTTTGTCACATGACTGTTGGTCTCAGTCGAGTCATTCATAGTTTCATAGTTTCATCAAGGGGTGCAGAATTTAATGTTTTTTACAGGATCTGGTTAGTGCTGACGCTTTATTTTTAGCAAAACTTTAACTGAGATGTGAACAATAAAATGATTTTAATAAGATATCACTATATAAAGGTTAGTTTTGGTTACTTTTTTATTCAATGACTGACAGAAATCTAGTGCTAATTGCTGTTTTTACTATTTCTGGCAATGATAAATGGTTTAAAAGAAATTAAATGCTTCTCAAACCCGTCTATGATTTGAGGGGTTCAGAGGGTTAAACTTCAGGAATTTAAAATATCAGCGAAATCATCCAAACAAACATAAAACTCTACTGACACACTGCAGACATGAAAGCGTTCCCCTGTAGGAGTTAAGGTAATTACTTTAATAGAGAAAGCAATTACTGCAGAGTATCCCACCAACCTGCCAATTATCTGCAATATTCTTATTTACCACAACTACAAAATGAAAGTAAATGGAGTGAAATGCAGATAAATATACCTGGGAATCAACATTCAGCACGACGAGAACATCAGATACATATAACTCGACTTTATTCTACTCCGAAACCCTCCAAACACAAGCGACTGTCAGTGCTGACAGACTTTCATACTGAGCCGAGCAGAACAACACACATTAGCTGAGCACTTTATTTAGAGAACTCATTAATGGATGTGATACCGGGAAACACTAACTCTCCTGCGTATTGTTGCTTCGTCTGCGGTTGTTTTCGACAAGTCTGAAAATAAATCCCGCACGCTGTCACGTTCATTAGACGACAACAGGAAGCTTTTTCTCTGCTAGTTCTTCAAGATCGAGGATCAAGTCTCAGTTTTGACATTTTCTTCCTTAAGCTCGTCAAATTCTTTTCCACATACAGCAGCACAAACGTTCCAATTAATGACTCCTAATTATTGTGGATATCTTTTTCTCTCACTGTGCAGATAAATGCTTAACGAGGATGTTATATGACACTCAAGTTATTAATTTGAAGATCGATTCACTCTCATAACAGCCAGCTTAGCTTATTTTAGCATGAAGACTGGAAGCACTGCTGCTGGGTTTCATGTGGATAAAAGAAACAAGATTTAGGATGTTAATTACTGAGCTTTAGAGGTGCTAGTACACAGGCTAACTGTTTCCTACTCCACCCAGTGTTCATGCTAAGCTAAGCTAAGCTAAGACAACCAGCTGTTGATGGTAGAAAAGATAGAAAATCATCTCATCAAACTCTCTAGAAGAAAAAATCAAATATTACATCAAAGCAGCTACAAGGAACTTGTAGCTGGTTATGAAACAGTCTCAGTTTAATCCAGATGTCTCTATACGACCTGCAAAGCAAGAGAGACCTTCAGCAAGAAGATTTTCTTCTAAAAGCCTGTCGTCCTTGGGTCTGATTACCAATGAAATCAGGTGAAAAGATTTAAGGCATGCAGACTGGAAGAGCCTAAATATACATTTTTCCAGACAATGTCTCAAAGCAGAAGTGCGTAAGCAAGTACAAAAGACATTTTTGATGTCATATTTTGAGATAAGATCATTTGAGAAAAGATCATAATTGACCAAAGAACAAAAAAGAAGATACAGATTCAGGGCGAGAGGGTCGAACTGACATCGGACTGTCAGCCAGGAGATATCGGGGATTATGATTTAAACATTACCATGCCTCACGTTTTGTGCTTCACACTACACATTTCAGCCAATTATTTACTGTTTAAACGGTCTTTTGTAACACCTAAACAGGACGTTTTTTGCCCTAAACCTAGATCAGTGGTTTTGTAGCATAAATTTAACAAACCGGTAGCCTTTTTTATTACAACCACAAACCGTAAGTGTATGTATAATGATATCTTCTAACATTTTTAGCACAATCTGCTCTGTACCGGGTCCCATGAAACACTCATATGTGTCTTTAAGGGTGGTATTAACAAGCGGTATATTCTGTCGTTTAGGTTGGAGATCTTGTTGATTGAAAACAAATTCACCCAACATCATAAAACACAAAATACAAGTTCTACTTGTTCTACTTGTAGTTGCTTTAAAAACCAAATAGCAAGGTCGTAAAAATATGAAAGAACAAGAGGAAGACACAGCATTTAATCCACAGGAAATGACACTGATCTACTTTTAAGTTTGGCTGAGACCAAGTTGTTTAATAACTGAGCCTATAAGCGGGAGTTCCTCTTGTAAAATTGAATATTTTACGAGTATAATCATTTCAAAAGGGTAACGTTTTGACTTTCCCTTGAGGCAAAGAAAACGCCGCCACCCTCAGTAACAGGTCCAGCTCATGTAAACAGGGTCTGTCTGGAATGATGTCAGCCCTTCCTGTCCTGAGAGAATGAATGGGAAATTGTGGAGCAAAAGCAGCTAC
>CAFUXE010000098.1:132640-148494 GCA_903364295.1 Serranus cabrilla
TAATCGATAGAATACTCGACTATTAAAATAATCGTTAGCTGCAGCCCTACACCCAACCATCATAAAACATAAAAACCAACACAAAACACAAGTTCTACTTGTTCTACTTGTAGTTGCTTTAAAAACCAAATAGTAAGGTCATAAAAATATGAAAGAACAAGAGGAAGACACAGCATTTAATCCACAGGAAATGACACTGAACTACTTTTAAGTTTGGCTGAGACCAAGTTGTTTAATAACTGAGCCTATAAGCGGGAGTTCCTCTTGTAAAATTGAATATTTTACGAGTATAATCATTTCAAAAGGGTAACGCTTTGACTTTCCCTTGAGGCAAAGAAAACGCCGCCACCCTCAGTAACAGGTCCAACTCATGTAAACAGGGTCTGTCTGGAATGATGTCACCCCTTCCTGTCCTGAGAGAATGAATGGGAAATTGTGGAGCAAAAGCAGCTACATTCATTTGCCTGACAAACTAACTTCCGTGTTTCCTTTTGAATGTGAAAGTTAGAGCGGCTACAGCAGCCTAATCACAGGAGCGACCGTTGTGTTTGGTGAATGTTCGGGCACATAAAGAAGTCTTTATAGTGTGTGTGTGTGTGTGTGTGGAGGAGAGAGAGAGCATGGGAGGAGGTGGTGTCCAACAAAGGAATACAGAGATTAGGGCAACTGTGCACAAAATTACAGTTTGGAAGCTTTTGATAAAAGCAATTACAAAAAAAAATGTTTTTGGTTTCTGCAGAAAAATCCATTAAGAGCATCAAAAAAAAGAATTCAAAGAGCAGAAATTCTAATTTTAGTCGTCTAATTTTCATAAAATGGACATGAAAGTCAAATGTTGCCAACTTCAATCCCAATTTGGCTCAACAGCTAAATAAATAAAACATTACAGAGGGAAAATGTGTCCTCAAACAAGCAAAACATTGTTTTTATTAAATGAATGTTGGAGCATAAAAGCTGCTTTATTGCCTTTAGTGCTGCTTAATTAAAACAAATGGCACATACAATGAATCACCGGCAGTTTGTGATTCAGAACACATGCAGTAGTTTGTGCTGAATTTAAAAAAAAAAAGAAAAAACAGGCTTCCTTTCTCAATTACTCTGTAAGTGGCCCCGACTAGAGTAAGCTAAATTATAAATCAAGTCCAATTTACACTTTACTGTAACACCTACTGCAGAGTTTGTCAGCTCGGGCTGCAGGAAATGATTAATGTCTGAAAGGTCTTGGATTAAAAATGACACGCGGTGTAAAATACAAGCAGTTTCATATTTCAGAGAACACTCTGTCCTCCCTTTTTCCACCTGCATTTATATCTCACCAGTGATGGCAGCAATAATGTGATGAAGTATCATCATTTGTTGGAGCTGTTATCCTGAACTCGGCTCAAACCTCCATCAGGATTTCTGACAGAAAAGCCTCACTGTTCACTGCATTATCATAAAAAAGTCAATAAAGCACGAGAAAACACCTAACACAATCAATCCAGCTCAGTGATCTCTCACTCCTCCCGCCGACAGCAAATTAAATGTGACAAATGATTTGAGGCTGTTTAAAAAGTAACACTATTATTTACAAAGCAACAAAGTAGTGAAGATTAAACCGTTTGCAGCCTGTTTGCAGTCAGTGAATATCCTAATTATCCTCTTCTGCTGAAAAATGTCTCCACAGTTCTGCCAAGAGATTCTCTCACATGCAGGACACAAGCACACACACACGTCAACAGCAGAGCCAGCTCACTCTGCACTGCCAAGTGTGAACACACAAAAGGTCTACAAACTGTTAAAAGAGCAGAACAGGAGGCTTAATGAGCCATGCATACATGCTGTACAGTACAAAGTCACCCCGCAGCTCAATCACACGGCTCCACGGTGCGTTTGCTTGCCTACCTGTAGCCCACGTCTCCTCAGAATGCTGGACTCGTCCATGGTACGGAGCCCCGACTTATCATGCCTGCCTACCGGCGCAAAGCCATGCTGCACTGCCTATAGCTCCAGCCTCCTGCTCTCTCTCTCTCCCTCCCTTCCCTCCCCTCCCTCCCTCCCTCCGGCTAAATCTGATCTTAGCAGCTGCTAAACACTTCCATCAGAACTTATCTGATTGGAAGGAGGCAGTCAGCTGACGCCTCCTCTTGTTCCTCTCCTCTGTAACTTCAGGAGTGAAGGAGAGATGGAGCGAGGGAGAGAGAAGAAGATAGGCAGTTCTAATTTAGCGTAACAACGGGTGGGGGTGAGTGGGGACAAGTGGGAGCCCCAAGACTCATTTCTCTGAGCAGCCACGCTTTTTGGGCACCCTAGGTGACCATGAAAATGAGAGGATATCCTTCCAAGCATTGTTCTGCTCCAACCTCAACAATGAATCTGGCATCCTGTCTGCAGCAGGCAGGCAGGCTAAGCAACCTCACTGGTCTTGTTGCAGTCAATGAGCCACATGCATACTGCAAAAAAACACACACCTGAAGGTTACACTGGTGCAGGAAAGACTCCAGCTGCAGCGAGCATTAAGTGCAGAAAAGAAAGGAGGGGAGGAAAAAAAGAAAATAATATCCCGGCATGCTGCTTAAGTAATATATGTTGCAGAAGACCTTTATAACCTGCTGTGAAAATGTCACACAAACTGCTGTAGGCCAATTTGTACATAAAAAAAAAGCTTCCCTCATTCCAAACAGCCCAACACTAAGTCATTATCATGCTGAAATCAACCGCACTTCCCTGCACAGCCTGTTCTGTATACAACTGCATATCCTGTGTCAATTTCCAACAATTTCACGCGCCGCTTCTGTCTCTTACACAGCTCTTGCCGGGAGATGAGTTTCGAGGCGAGTCAGCGAGTGACCACAGATCTTCACACTCACTAACTCAATGTCCCCACACCCCCTCCTGAATTATTAGGATTTGGAAAAATAAGTTGTTTCCGATGCCGTGCTGCCAATTCTATCCTGTAATTTCGCATTCTGTTTCAGTCTCTGTTTTTCTTTACCCCCCCTCCCCTCTTTTCCCTTGCTTTCTCTTTTTTCACCCTCTCTCACTCATTTCCATTCACTGTGGTACCGCTCTGTGAATATTAAGTGGGCCCCTTCCATTCTCCTCATCTCCAGCCAAGCTCAAATGATTTCTCTTAGAGAGCATGGCTCCCAATGACAGCTACTCACTACTACGGGCTGGTGGAGGAGGAGCACGGTGCTGTCAGACAGGTGACCACTACATCAACTTTTTTCATTCCTAAAGCCCGTACAACAGAAAGCTGATGGAGTGTTTGCTGTGGCTGGGGTGACAAGTCGTTTTTGCCGATAAGAAAGCCGAGAGTAGACGGCTCGGGTCTGCACTCGGGTAATCAGCCTGTTTTTTTGAATAAACCCCTTAAAACCCTCAGAGGACGAGGATTACAGTAGTCAACTTTTTTTCCAGCTTGAACAATGCCCTCCAGATTACCTGAGGGAATTAAAGAATCCTGTAACGTTCAATAGACAGGTCTCGAGTCATTGCTCGAGTCTGTGGCTGCTGAAAGGAACAATTAAGAAAACTCCACATTGGACTAACAATGAAGATGAGAAGCTGCAGGGACGCAAGGGAGGGGTCATTTGTCTTATTCAACAGCAGTGGACTTTATTTCTCTGCTGCATATCGTGGCTGCAACAAGCACAGTATCCACGTAAAAACAGCACTGCTGAAACATTTGATCAATTAATTAAATCATGAGTTGAAAGTGAATTCATCTTCAGCAATTATGGCAATTATATAATCGTGCAACTCATTTCTGCAGGCACGCTACCAGCTCTGTGAGGCTGCACCTACTGTAGAGGCACAGCAGTGATAATGCAACATGCAAGTTATCTTTTTTTACCATTTCCTTCATCTTATTTTATCATATTAGCCTGTTTACATTTCTGTACCAAATTTCGTGTCAATCCATCCAATCGTTATTTTAAGTGCAGAAAGAGCTACGTTGCGTTCTCACATGTGACTATTTGCTGCTTTTCTCCAGTTTATAGGGTTATAAATTAAATATATTTGGGTTTGGCACTATTTCTTGGACAAAAACATTTAATTTATTGATTTGAAAATGTCATCTTGAGCTCTGAGCCACATTTCATACACATTTTTATTGACTAAACGATATACTAAAGTATATATAAATAAGTAGCTGATAAATAGCAGGAACAGAAGTCATGTTCAGGGCAGCTATGGAGGCAGACAGTTTATGCCAGTGGCCTTGGAGCACAGCCACAGAATAGCCTTTGGGAAAAGTCCAGGGGTTGTCTGTGAGTCATTTCCTCCTGGCAGGTGGGCAGCCGAGGTTGTTTCCTCTGCCTTTGGAGAAAAAGGGAGAGCTGGCACTGAAAGCATGCAGCGAGTGCTGATTGAGTGACCCACAGCCTCTGCGCTGCCTGAGCTTATCAGACCAAGAGGCGACCTGCAGATGTGAGGCAGGCAGAGGAGGGACACGGGCCTGTGAAGAGAGTGGTGAGGAAAGAAGGAATCAATTCCTCCCATACAAAGCAGTGCAAAGAATCCATCTGACCAAAGCCAAAGGAGTGAGAATATCCAGCCATGATAAAACCCCGTGGAGCCACCCTCCCAACAGACAAGGCAGCTCTTTAACCTTGACAACAAGCACAAAGAAAGTCACCGAGAACAGCTGCAATGAATCGCTCCCAATTCCTCTCTCAATTCTGAATAAATTGCAATAGCCATGCAAATGTACGCCTTCGTAAGATGAAAGTGATGTCAGCTTGAGTCCACTTCAAAAAATCCAATAGGCTTTCTTCCCAATTCATTTTCCTCACTTTCAAATAAACACATAGTCACACTGTGCGTAACACTGTCCGCCACATTTGAATCTAAGTACAGAGAAAATTGGATCTCAAACACGGCGGATGACAGCGGTTCAATGTCTCAACTGCAGCTACTTTATGTGGAGTGACAGTTTCATCTATATCACAGCCATATGTTTACAGTTACACAGGCTGCAGCACGGTTTGTAATTTGGGATGAACATAAGAGAGCAACAGGAGAACAAAAACCCAGATGAAAGCACCTCGTGAACAAAAGCTGAATATTTGTATGCAGTAAGATAGTATTACCATTGTTTACACAACACAACAATACTCCCTGTAGAGAGAGTGGGACATACAGAGGGATTTTACTTTTCTTTTCTAAATTGTTTTTATTTTTGTCCGTATGCATGATTTGCTCCAACTAATTTCTGATAATCACCTTTTTTTTGTCTTCTCTTTAAGAAAAAAACATCTTGTCTGCATATTACCTACAAATTGTTTTACAATGGTCCAATATTAGCCCGATGCTGCCCGACTTATTTGCAAATTTGTATTCGTCTGGAAGCTTTCAGTTCGGTCAGACCAATAAAATGTGACCCCAAACAACCGGAGAAACGAAACATACGACACGTCACTGATTGACACACGCGAGTTCGGGTGATTTTTGGTCAAACATGTCGTTCAGGTCACAAACTTGCTTAAATTGCAGCTAAACAGTGACAATAGGCAACGTAGCGCAGCCTTGTTTGGTGGTTTAATCCCATTTTCGTGAGTTAAACTGGGCGTCAGTTATCCATCAAACGTGCTGACTGGTCTTAGTGGCCAGAAATGTGTGTCTAAGTGGTTTACAATCACAGCAATGCATGACCTTTTTAAGAAGGATGCAGGTAAGATTAATATCTCTTTTCACCAACCCTGAAGAGATCTGCTGATTAAGTAATTAAAATATTTATATGCAACAGTAGATTTTACGTATATTGTAGTTAAATACATGCACAAAACACGTCACAAATAAAAATGCATTAGGGGTCCAATCTGAGCAGCATTAAGCTGAGATCATGCAGCCACGCAGGGACCAGAAACAAAGACAGATACCACAGTCAAAGAGATCGATAAGGTGCATCTGAGTAACTTATTTTCCACGCTGTTGTTTTCAGGTCAGGCTGGATAATCATATTTTTTCATTAGAGGTGGGCTGATATTGAAAAAAAAATAAAAAATAAAGCAGGCTGTTCACTGTTGACTGAAAAATCTATGAAATATGTTGAAAACTTTGTTTTTTTCTGACCGCAACAGACCACATGTGTGTGCACTTAAACTGCAGATCCTGCAACAACAACAACGATATCAGTGAAGGACATCACTGTCTACCATTATGAGGGCCCACAAAGGCACAACATCAGGATTATGACAGTCTTATCTCCATATCGCACCAGAAGTGAAGTATTGATTTTCTGCCAAAGAGCATCACAGTCAAGAGAGATGTGCCACGCTTGTCAAGGAGCCATGCACACCCAGGGGCATGATGGGAGAGCATAAAGAAAGGGAAAAAACAGCAAAAAGCAATAACAGGAGCCCTGTGAGGCAAAGGGGGGCAAAGCATGGCTGACAACACAAAGGAGTCTTAAACCTTCGTGGAAGGTGCAGAGAAATAAATAAAGTCGCCCAGTTATAAAACTACAAAACAATATTAAGGTGTGTATTCTAACATGGATATTATGGGTCTGAATATGTAAAAACTATGCAACAATAAGACAATTAACCCTCTGAACACCCTTGAAACATGTTTTCTTTAAGAGATTGCCAAAGATGCACTGTTCATCGTCATCAGAAACTGAAATCACTTTTTTTCTACATGCTTCATTTAAAACATCGCCAAAAATAAACCTTTTCGAATAACTACATCCTGTTAAAAACATTAAATTCTGCTCCTCAGACACACTGTGAAGCCATGATTGATTCTGCTGAGGCGAACGGTCACGTGACAAATCTTCGCTGAAAATGTGTTTACACAGACCCAAGAGGAGAGGACAGGAGAGATGAAAAAATTATATTAGTTTAATATGTATCGCATGTGGAGACCCATTTTTTTAAACAATATTTATGTCTGCATAAAAGCATCAGGACTTATATATTTTATATATATTTTATATATTGCAGTGACACAGCCACAGTGACTAAAATGTAAAAAGAGCACAAAAAAAAACATATTTATAGCCCTGAAACAGTTTGGGGTTCAGATGGTTAAGTGTTAATCATTCCTTAAATCATTTTTCAAGCTAAGTCAACTTTTACAGCTTCTTAAATGTGAAGATTTTAGTTTTTAATTTCTTTCCAGAAGGTTATGGGGAATTGCGATGGGCATTTTTCACCACTTTCTCACTATGTTATTCTGCACAAAAGATATTTTTCTGTTCTCCTCACTACTAGCTATGATTGTGGCGTTTCCATAGAGGTGCAGGACTTTTATATTCCAGTGAAAAGCAAGGCCACGGGGAGGAAAATGAAACGCCCCTGAAACTGTCCGGGGGTTCATTTGGTTAATCGATAATGAAGCCCTAGAAAATTTAATCGACTCATAACAAAGCAGCAGTGAGGCCATTGGCAATCATGGTCATGGTCAACAAGGCTTATGCAGCTCATTTTCTGTTTAAAAAAAAATATAAGTTTGAGTGTCACAGCCCCGAGAAGCGCTGCCTTCTACACAGAGATTTAACAAAAAAAAACCTTTGGCCTCTTTTAGAAAGTAAATTATGGCCTGTAGCACAAAATGCTTGATCTCTAAACTCTACATTTTCTTCAAAGTCCTTGCAATTAATCTTGTAAAATAAAAAAAAAGTTTATGTCTTTCTAGTTTGAAAAAGAAGTTGAAAACCCAATTAAATCTCACCTCATGCATGGATTTGTCTGCCAAATCTGGCTGTGGTTCGAATTGACAGTGACGCTCGCCGCACCCAATGCAGCATGACAGTGTGCATGCTGGCAGGCAGCCCTCCATTCATTCATTGTCACGAAGGCCACACACTGATGTGCTTCCCAGTCATATATATCATCATTATGACAAACGCCACTCTGCATACAGAACCGACAGGCTTCGTCTTTGTTAGTTTTAAGTACACTGGAGATTTTGTTTGGATCCCGCTCATATTAAACACTTGTCCTTCCAAAAACAGAGACAAATGTGACTCACATTTACAAAACTTTTCCAATTAAGAATTTAAAAACTAAGAAGAAAAAGCTGCATCTTTGAAGCCTGAAAAGCGAAGCCAATATGGAAGTGCCCTTAAACCTGCATTCTTTCTAAAGGCCAGGAGGGGGCGACTCCACTGGCTGCAAAAAGAAGTCAGACTATAGAAAATAACCCTAAGACTATTCCTAAAATTGCAATTAAACTACAATTATTTAAGGGTAAAAAACACAAACAGCTAGGTAGCTAGTACTGGAGCAAGCTCAGACATCATAGTGGCTAACTTCTTCTATACAGTCATTGAGGAAAAACAAACAAAAACAGCATCTTCCATTCAGGATGGAAGCTGAGATTGTTTGTCTCTTTCGCTTTTCTCTCAAGGTCAACCAACTCGCCATCTTTCCTGAGCTCGTTCTGCAGGCAGGATAACACAGTGGCTGTAGATGAACCCCTGAGGTGTCGGAGCAGCCGACTCCAAGATCAAAAGATACTGTTAAGATGTAGCAACACATCAGCCATTCAGCTTGTGTCTACACGAGACAGTATCTGAGCAGCGGTCACCAGCATCTAATTTACTCACGGTGCCAACCGCGAAGCCACCAGGGGCATGAAAACAGAGGCGAGAATGAGAATACGGATAAGGCAACATTTGAGCTGCACGTTAAGATATTTGATTGCATACTGTATCCATTCAAATGACTGCAGGAGAGACTGGGAAGATTTTAAAGCAGGAAAAATGTATAGAATATAAATTCCCAGTTAAAGAAAAAACCATTGGCAATCATTAGTTCCAGTAGAGGAAACGCATTCGACAGGGCCGGGCTAAATGCAGCAGATCGACTGGACTCGTCCTGAGAAGAGCTGAAGGCGCCGTGCTTCAGTGTGGAAGCTCTATACGTGCAATGATTTTTTCACTTTGCAGTGGATGAACTAATTGCCGAGCTATGTCATTTTTTCATTTTACAAGAAAACTCATTTTTTGGGGGAGTGGAGTGGTGCAGCACAGCACGATGCACCACGAGCGTGCAATGCACCCCAATGCCCTTCCTTTAGCAAAAAAAGCCCAATTTCACCCATCTATCTGTGGGCCCATTTGCTGAATGAAGTCTGATGAAAAAAATGTGTCTCCTGGGTCCCCATGACCTTACAGCCTCATCTGAGAGGCGAGTGCACAGCCCTCTCCATTAACGTCTGACTGATTCACGGCGCAGAGTACACCCAGAGCACTTTTATCAAACACTCCTTATGTTCAGCGTGACCTCATAATGGTGATACAGGAACAGTCTGAGGACTCGCATGCAAATGGATGGATTTATGTAATATTCGTCTTTGTGTACTTATTCCTCTCCTAGTCAACGGCCACTCAAACCGCTCTCACGCTACAGATAATCAGGCTGTGGGCGTAGAGAGGAATCAGAATTTTCCTTCATTTTTTATGCTTGATTTTATTCTTAACTAAGTACAATAATTATCCATTGCTATTACATTTATTTATTTATTTATTTTTTATTTCAGATCATTAATTACCTGGTTATTTAAACATTAACATCATGGTCAGATCATATCATTTTTGCAATATAAATAATGATTTTATAAGGGAAAAACTAAACTAATTATAGTGATATCATTATTATATTATAGTTATGAGTATAACAAATAAAAATGTATCTTTTCTTTGTGGGTTGTGCACCAATTCTGCACCGTTATCTCTCTGCAGAGGTATCCAGAGGGGTGATTTCTTAAAAACACTTAATTAAAGAATATTTAATTTAATATTAAATACATCTTTGCGTATATTAGCTTGTCAACTTTCAAAGAAATAAAACCTGACAAAATAAATAAAATCATTAAAAAAAAATTGCTAATCAAACATCAGCACTGTTTGTCCAGAATCAGTCATTTCTGGACCATTTTAATGATAAAAAATTAATAGCAAATGCAATTTCAAAATCACTCCAAATATAGTTTTTCCGCATTATATAGTGTTTAAAAAAGTTTTTATATCACTACATATGAAAAACATTTATGCTGATACTGAAAGATGCTGACAAATAATCCCAATAAATCAGTCAGGATCTAATTTCATTGCATAATTGCTTTAATGTGTTGTAAATAATGTGTAATGCCAGTTTTAATATGTGCCATACAACTAAACTTTATTATTTATCATCATTATTTTAATTGCATCCTCTGCCGAACTCTCTTTCTTTAAGCGAGATACTCGATCATCTCATGCACTAACTTTCCTGTGATCGTTGCCAAGTAAAGTTAATGCCTGTGGGGATCAGCGGAGCATTATTATAAAAACAGAAATATATTAAAATACTGGTGAAGATGTTAAAGACTCATCCAGGTCATTAAGCCATAAACTAAACCAACACCTCCACTGGAGGATTTATCCACTGGAGGACAATTATGTTACAGGAAATCATGTATTCATTCACGCTGCAGGGCACAGCAACCAAAAGGGATTCATGTGGCTTTTAAAGTGTGCACTGAAAATGCACCAGCACCCCCCAGTGTACAGAACCAGTGCTGATATTTTACCACAGAAACTGTGTTGTTGCTGTAAACAGGGTCAGCATGATGTCACCTGAGAAATAGTTTGAGTTCAGGTTGCAGCGTCGTTTTCTGGGTCAAGCTGCTCAGATCACTAAGTGTCAGTTAGCAAAATAAACCCAGATACAAACACAAACAAATGCTTTTTATTAAGTTAACCTTTTCTCTCCCTGATAGCGAGCACACACTGGGAATGAGTCATAGCTTCACAGCATTGGATTAGCCTCTGCTTCTGATTGTATCTCTCTCCTCCTGAGACAACAAGATGACGATATACCGCGGCGAGTATCTGACCACGGTGAAGGTCACCTCCCTCTCTCCGTTCAGGGTTCTGGGAATACACTTCAAAATGTGGTTTTATTCAAGTGGTTTAGTTGTTTTCATTTCTATCTAACCTGAAAAGGCACGCAGCAGTCTGCAATTTAATAATTCAGCTGCCTTCCTGAATGCGTTTACTTATCCTTGATAAATGAAAACACTTGTCGTGCTTTGTATTCATGGAAATAAATGAAATTTTTTCCTAAACAATACAGCGAAGACACGGAAGAAATATTTACAAAACCTGCATGCTGGTTTTTTAAACCATAAATTCAACTTCAGCCACAAAAGGGTAAAAAGTGTTTTTGACATGACTTGCTATTTCATATTTTTATTTAAAAAAAATGAGTTTGAGAGTCAGTGTTCACCTTCTGAACCCTGCAACCTGCTGGCGGGTTTGAAAAGCATGTTTTCTTAAAAAAAAATACATTATTTATCAGGGCTACAAACCACAAAAGCAGAAATTATCCTCAGATTTTCATTTTTCTGATGTCCTTGAACAATTCATGTGTGTCAAACGCTTCCATCAGGAAAAAAAACCCCAATTTAAGCTTGGAAATGGGGATATTCGATGAAACTCCCTTCCTAATATTTTTAAGTTTGCCAAAAAGAAACATCACTAGATTATTAATTATTATTTAGAAAAGATTTTCTTCAAAAACACTTTGGTTACTGGAGTTTGTACGGAGTCCCACAACAACACTTTGCTGTTTTCTTTCACTTTAAAAGGCAGTGATTTTATCTAAAAAAGTCCAATAAAATACTTAATACATGGCTTGGTTAATGGGGATATCTATTTAAAGAAATATGTATTCATCTCTAGCCATCTATTTAGGAGAAGTGTTGAAATATCTTCTTATCAAATAACTTTTCCTTTTTTTTAAATCATGGATGATTGATAATAATTCCATAAGCAAATTATCTGAGAGGAAAAGCCGACTGTTAGCCAACATATCCAGTGACACGGAGCAGCTTTTGTTCACAGGATGAGGTCACGGCGGCACAGATCAGGACGCAGAGCATCGGGACGATTCAGGAAGTCAGACTCACCAGGCTGGTGTTCAGGGAGGGATCGGACTTTCCCAGGTTCAGGGAACACATGCGGACCAGGTTAGAGATCTCAGACGACGGCTGCCATGCTGTCTGGGTCTGCTGGGGGTTGGTGGGAAGCAGGAGGTACTTTCCTGCAGAGCCACAACAGGAGTTTTTATTTCACAAACGTTCAAGGTTCAAGCTCATTGTTCATGATATGCACAATGAAACTGGCAGTAAATGTTGATTTTTAATGCTTCCTCCAACAATGCTAATAAAATATATCTTAGAAAGCAAGAAAAAAAGTCTAAATAAAGTGAAAGTCACAATGTAAAGTGGTGCAAGTTCATTCTTTCATAATTATGTAAAATAAAGAAACATAAAATAGTGAATGTACATGTACAGTGAGAAGTAATATTATATCTTAAGTATTATTATATACATCAATTTGTGTTGCAAAACCTTATTTTTTTCTTCATATTTCTCCTGTTAATCATCTCAAGACCCCACAGATTTATGACCTTCATGTCGGGAAGCACCAGACTAAAATACCCAGCTGTAAAAGTCTTTATTATGAGCTTCAGCAGTAAAATGCTGCTTTTATATGTATACATTCATTTGAACAATCTTGTGCTTTAATACGCTGTTAAATATCAGTCAGAGGAGCCATTTTCTTTATAATAACTACTTTAACAGGACGAAACATGAGGCATTGTCACATTAAATAAAATGAATCACATGCTATGTATGTAGGATTTCTAGCCGTTACTAATATGCAAATCCTATTAATTTTTAGGCTTTTGAGGAATAAAACTCATAATATAACTCTAATACAAGCACAGAGGCTTAGAGGTACCAAACAATGTTAAAAGACACTGTTGAAAAACCACAATTAAGAAGAGCAAAATAAAAATAAAATGTATGATAAATTAGGTACATTTTGCTGATAATATCTCTGTACTTAAGAAGGATTTTGAATGTCATGATAACTATTTATAATATATATTTCCCCAGAAATTATTGCGATAAACAATATAAATGTATCGTTTAGGACCAATTCATGCCACTGATATTATGATAATATAATTACATCCTTTCAAAGAGCAATTAATCTTTTCTTCTTGAGAATATTCAGACATGAATGTGAAAAAATATTAAAATATCCTCAGTAAATTTTATTTCCAACATGTAAAATTAAAGGATCATGATACCGAGAAGGAGGAGGAAAAAAAGGAAAACTGGGAAAAGCTGGGAAGAAGTGCATTCAAAAGATAGGAATACATTTAGTATTTACATATTATATATAAATTACAGATAAAAGAAGAGTGATAATGTTTTATTTCTGTTCATTGGGCTTAGTCGCTGCACCCAGGTCAACAAAACACACTAACCCGCCAAACTGATCGTGGTCCTGTCCGTGTATCGTACTATAAGTCCATATTGTAGGACTTCCACATGAAGGGAGGAACTAGAAAAGTGTTTTCACCACTGTGTTGTTGTAAACAAGTCACACCCTCAACCCGTAAAAACACTGAGTACTGCAGGGACACACTTCAGGTCAGATGACACACCAGAAACATAAGCTGATCCCGGCTGTCTGCTCCTGTTAGGGGTCTAAAGCTGAAGCCTGCAGGACGTCAAAGGGTTAAATTAGGCCGGAGGGGAAGGAAGCCCATTAAGAGATCACCGACTTCCCGACATTACATAACCAAAGCCTGATAATGGAGAGGAAACAGATCTAGTTCTGTAAGAATATTCTTTGTAAAAGTGACTTTCAGCTCACAGGACTGGCAGCTAGATGGCACTAAGTGCAGCTTCCTTCTGCCCCTTTTTACTCCTAAAACCTGAGATAAAACATTAAAGTCTCAGCATCTAAATCAGCAGATCTTATTGCACCGCTGGCACTCTGTGGATTGAATAATCATTTGTTGAAGTGTTGTTATCCTTTTTTCACACGTGTATATTTCCATTTCCTGTTGGAGTAAACGCTCCAGGAGGCAGAGAGGAGGATTAGCTCTCCTGGCACGGTGAAGGAAGGGAAGATAAGTTAACAGAGCTCAGAACATAAAGGCAATATCTGAAGCCACACTTCATCAGATGTGTTGAGCTTTTATAAACCGGAGAAGGAAGCTTTATAAATTCAATTTAGTGTCCTGTGAAAAGCAGAACTTGGAATAAAAAAAATGTATGACTGTTTCAGAGACATGCAAGTGAATTTAGAGTTGCACTTAAAGCATTATTTCCTGTAATAATGACACTCAAATAATGATGAAATATGTAAGCCGGTGGTAATAAAGTGCCCCACATTTTTTATTTTGGACATTTCAGCTTTTCTGTAGCAGAATTCTTATTAACTATTAAAGCTTTGTTATATATTTAGTTTAGTGGTATTTAAATTATCTAACCTAGAGAAATCTGTAGTGTTTATCAAGGTAAGGGTCTGTTTCATTTGGTCGTCTGTCAGTAGCGTTAAAACCTCCAAAACTTTAAACTAATTATCTCGACTGTGTCTATAGGGGCAAAACACCAGACAGGTGAGAAATCTGAGTGAGTTACTATGAATCTGATGGGTTCAGGAGCATATTTTTGGTTTCTTTCATGATCCCCTCCCTTTATTCTGTGCTTTTCTGTAGTAATTGTCTATCAGTTTTCACAGAAAGCTTAAACTCTTCTACACCAGCAGCTTCCTCTTCCTTTATTAACAGAAACCTGCAGCAACACCGCTGCAACATCTCCGCTTTGATTTCAGTCAGTGTCTGTCTCCACTCGTTTCCTGTCAACTCCCAACTAAAGGCACGACATTTCTGCTTCAAAACAATAAAGCTGCAATAGTTTGCCTTTGTACTTTTAAACGACACACACACAGAAAAAAGCTAGAGGCAACACTTCCCCCGTTCATTTCAGCCATAAGTCATTTCTTCTTTCTCACTCCTCTGCAGATGACACACATTACAAAACAAATTATAAAATCTGCTAAAAATCTGTTTATTCTTGCAGTTTTCTTCTACACCTCAGAGCAGCTTATAAGGCTCCATTCAGGACCTGGATCCAACATATACTGTGCCCCAGTTATCCTCTCAGTTACACTGTAATCACTGTCATAAAACCCAGAGGATTGAAGAGAGACCAAACAGGATGAGGAGGGAAAACCTTCCTTCCTTACCGGCAAAAGCTCTCCTCACTAAAGCCCATCACATCCCAGCATAAAGGAAATCTCTCTTCAGGCACCAGTCAACACTTTTAGAAAGGCGGATATCAGGAGGTATGTTTCGAGGGTTTTTCTTTTTCTTTTTACATTCAACGCAGGTATTTGCAAGGTCAGAGCGCTCTGTTCCAGACCTTGTGCAGAGGCCCGTTTCACAGCACAGCTCTGCCGCGTGAATCTTGATGTGAACAATAAACGAGGAAATCAAAAGTCTCCACACACACACTGTCACTCTTCTGCTGGGTTTCAATCAGCTGGACTTTATATATTTAAAAAAAAAAAAAAAAGGCTAAGTAATCCATGCTCACTCATCCTGCCAGGCCCAACGAAAAGAAAAACAAGCAGGCAAGTTATGCAAACTCAAGGTTGTGAACCATTTAAACTTCATTTTCTCACACGATCGTCCCCGAAGAGAGAGAAAACTGTTTCCTCAGGGGGTGGAAACACAAACACTTGTATTTAATGTAGTATAAAGTGACAAAAGCTGTTTTATTCCAACATAAAGACTTGATTGTATTTGTCTTGAAAAACACACTTACCCTCCCTTTCATGCTAATAAAATGTACATAGTATCTTGTTGGACATTGTGTCACTATTTCTATAAACAACTCACATTTCATATATTAAACAGTACTTTTATTATTTATTCTTATTTATTTGTTTACTTTATTTGACTTCAATCTTTGGATATGCTGAAAATAACATTAATAGTAATAAAAACAAACACTTTTTTTTTGTTTTTATATTTATATATTTTTTTTGTCTATTTATTTTTATATTC
>CAFUXE010000098.1:154372-193720 GCA_903364295.1 Serranus cabrilla
CAATGCCCGGCGGTGAGGAAGAGGCCCTCCCTGAGAATACAAAGATATACATGGCTCAGAGCATTCAGTGGAAGGAAACACGCTCCGCTTCTCCTCTTTATGGGACGGACAATTAAGGACAACTGAGACCAAGTCTTCGTGGGGTAGCTCGACCTCTCAGCAGCCGTCTTTCCGTAAATGTATTTCTATGAGCATTTTGAAGTAAGACAGCAAAAAAAAAGGTTTTTTTACACTTGCTTTAAGTGGTTTTTGCCTCCGTGAAAGAAGATTTTATGTGCTAAATGGGATATGGAAACACCTTTGCTGAATAAGTTCAGGAGTTTCACAGGAAACTATGGGTATAAGCCTTTCTCCATTTATCAGGAGAACTGTCTCTACTTCCTGGGCTTAGCACCACCCAAGACAATTGTGAATTGCTTAAAGAAATACAGAAAAGCTGGAGTATTTTCTCCCTGGCAATGCAATACCAGATGCAGGTAGTTTGTCCTCATCTCTGGACAGAATTCAAAATGAGCCAAACTAGCTGATATGAAAGAACAATTTATTCCTTCCCAATTGGAAGTCTTGAAGATCTCTCTCTTCTCTGTTTGTTAGCAGTTTGTGTAGCTTAAAGCGCCAACTTCTGACAAAACAACACTGTAGCCTTTTATTCCAAACCGGTAAGTGGAAAACACACCTTTATCAGCATTTATTTTATGCTACTTTTCATACGTTTGCTTAAGCGTCACTTGACATTTAAATGCAAACTCAAATATGGATTACAGTCGAACTATAAAAGAAAATATGGTGGCTGATATAGTAAATTTCCATTTTCTGGAATAAAAAAATCACCTTTTCTATGTAGATTGTGCACCAACTTTGCACCAAAATGACATATTCAAAATCTACTCAGAACGCTGCTTCCTCAAACAAATAACTAAAAAAAAAATATTTCTAAATTATAATACATCAAACATACATAGTTTTACATTGTCTACCAATTCTGGAAAAAATAACTGAGAAAATAAATACAAAAACAAAATAAATAGCTAAATAAACATCACCACAGAAATGTTCTGTGTCAGTCAATTGCTGATCATTTAAAAAAAGGAAGAAAAAAACTAAAATAAATAGCTGACATAATTACTAAATTCCAGATTTCCAAGCGTTATTTTCTGCATCATATGTTGTTTTAAAAAAAATCATATTGGACAACATATTTATCTATACCAATAAGTCTGTAATAGGCCAATATCAGCCACTGATTAGTAGTGATCTAAAAATAGCAACATGAGAGCTATTAGTCATGAGGAAATTGATCGTTTGCAGCTCCGCCTTAAGCACAAACAGACACTGTACCATCAGGATCTCATGACACTGACATGAGCTCTGCAACAGAGTTACTCACTGTTTATCTAAACCAAACTATACATATTACTCTGCATGCATCTATAAGCCTCCGTCTGACCTGCAGCAGAGTCACTGGGACACAAACGGGAAGCTATCAGCAGGATGTTGAAGCATGCATTACCTCTCAGCTATGTCTAAACACAGTAACACTCTATTAATATGACCCTGGTACATACAGTACAGTACACGGTCACACTTCATGTACTTTAAATGTGCTGCGAGTATTTACAGAAGACATGTTTCATTATATAACCTCACGTTGCTGTAATATAAGAGAAGACTGAACAGTGCAACACTCAGAAAAAGATGTCAGAAGTGGGAAGGAAGTGAAGTCAAATGAGCCGTTTCCTCAGTTGTGGCTTTTCAGAACAGAGGAATTATGCAACATTTTAAGACTGCAGAAGAAGAATTCATGTTCCTACCAAAATTCAGCCTTTCTTAAGGACTGTGGCTGGTTATGTTCGACTCAAAAAAAACAAACAGTCACACACCCACCAGCTAAAATACAGCCAATAAAATGTTGTTGAGGCTGAGATAAAGAGCTGTGACAGCCAAATGTCCATCTGCATTGTTAGTTTTCACAATTTGGTTGAACTGCACTTTCTGATTTTAAAAGAAATCAACAAGTTGCCTTGACAGGAAACCACCGTCATCTATTTTTAGCCAGAGGTGCAACTGTGAGAATGAACGATCATTGACACATTTCTGCAGAATATTATCCTCTGGGGAATGACTCATGTTGTGCAGCTGATCATATAATTAGCTCAGGATTTACTTTACTTTGATCTTGCAAAGTTCAAAGACAGTACTGGTGATATCAAATCAACGACACACTAAATCTGGCTGAAGCGAACAATTATTTTCATGGCTGATTAAATATTGCCATCACGATTTGTCAAACTTATATTCAACCGTCTTGTTTTGTTTGACTCTGGGTCCAAAACCCCTAAAAATATAGTTAATATCATAGAAAACCCCAGAAAAACAGCAAATGTTTACATTTAATATGTTGGAACATGTGATTTTGTGCTTAAAAAAATACTTTAATGCATTTCTCAAATAGTTACACACTATTAATATAACATTTTGTTGTGGTAGGTTTATTGTGCGACTGGTATGGACTTATATTTTAAATTTTCATGCATTTTGAACAGAATTAGTCAAGTAAAAGAAGTAGACAAAAGTTCTGTCAGTTGGTTCAGTTAGCTGTGCTACAGTTACACCCGCCTGTTAGTGTGTAAATATTAAGAGAGTAATAATATTTACATGGGAACTGGTTTGGTTGGTGCAACCCATATTAATTCAGGTGATAATCAAAAAAGTTTGAACAAACTGCTGGTGCCGCTGTCTCCAGACACATTCAGATTAATCACACAGGAATAACAGACTGTAACATCATTTTAAATCAAACAGATTATAACACACAGTGCCTCTATAAGCAGCTTAGAGTTCTGCTGCTGTGAAACAATCAGAGGGTAAACTCAGCATCAGACGCATCTTTCTCAGGACGGGTCAGTGTGACCTTCACACCTGAACACCCGGGATCCTCGTGATACACGGAGCAGGTTCTACGACCTGACGGGGACATTTTTCTGCAGGGTCACTGTGTTTAAAGGAAGTTAGAAACTATAGAAGTTACTGTGTTTCTCAATACTTCCTCATCTTTCGCTGTCTTTCATCACTTTCTTTCTTTTACGGATGTTTGAGATGTTTTAAAGCCTTTGTGTTCGGAGTACTAAATACCTGAAACAAACTCCTAATACAAGAGAAGAAATGTGATGTTTCTGTTTGGTTGGTTTTACAGTTTTACAAGCCGATGACATCATGTTAAACACCGCCAGCAGTAGACTTTTATCTCACAACAGGAAGTTTGATTATCGGCAATTGCATCTTGTTATCTGTGCGCTGGGTCAAAGTCTGAAGTTTAGAGGCGTGCAATATATTTGGGTCTGACATTTGCTTTTCACTTGACTGTGCAAACGTGAAACGTCAATCAATCAATATTTTTTTTAAAACAGGAGCAGTTTGTGATGCAGAAAATGCTTTTTCCATTCACAGATATATCCTTTCTGCATAATAACAACAGCAGCATGCAGCTCAGTCTAACAATCTCAAACCCAACAAACAAACAAATGCCTTGAAATCCTTGCAACCTTTTGCCTTCATCCTCCTGACTCTGTTGGTTCTTAAGACCAGAAATATGAGCCAGTGAAAACTGTGGAGGGCTGCCAACGCTGGCCAGAGTTACATCTGATTTTTTGGTCGGCTGAGCTTTTGCCGTTATTATCAGCCGATTACTAACTGGGTAAAATATTTCCCGTTCCATGCATATCTGAATTTAAGCAAGTTATGAGAGGATATTAATCACATTTCTGCAGGTCTCAAGCATCTGCATTTATTTTAAAATTGGGTGTCGGTGTTTTAAACGCCAGATTGATTACATGGAAAGTGCTGCTGTAAGCCAATAACAGTTAGCTCTCTGTGTGCACAGCGGGGAGCTCACACGTTGCAGTTTTGGCAGCCGCCGGTGCCCTTTCACCTACCATTCCTCGCTCCCTGCAGCAGAGAGCCACGCTGAGAGCTCCTGAGAGCCAGATCAAACCTGACCTGCCCCTCCTCCTGCCTCCATCCTCCTCTCCACCCTCAGCCTCACACACAGTGGACAGTACCAACAAGCCTTTTGTTGTCAAAGCAAAGAACAGAAACAAGAGAAACAACACACACAGTCGGCTGTGTTTACCGACTGAAAGATGAGGCAACCTTCACCTGTGTAGAAGCGTGACAAAAATTGGTATGTTTTGGTTTGTTTGCTGCTACACCATCAAAGTTTCTATTGAGAATACTGAGCGTAATTTAATATTTACAAAAGAAGCCTGTCTGTACACAAGAATGCACAATCTGGCTTCCTGATCTCCATGTGATCTACAGTATCATGTCAGCCACAATATCCGTTCAGCTCAAAGCGAAACACCCTTTCCCTTCACTCAAAAATGCATCATATAATACGTTACACTAATCAGGTGCAGTACGGTTTAATAACCCTGCAATACCTGATGTTTTTTGGCACTTTGGGGAAGCAAAATTCGACTTGTCATCACACAATATCACATCACATGATATTTGTTTCTTTTTTTCCAATACTCTAGGATTTCAAAATATAACGAATGAATGAATGCATTTAATTAAGTAGAAATACACATGTTGCACTAGTGTTTTTCATGTCAGCTCAGTGTTTTCCTTTCACTCCTTAGATCTGTTTCACTAAGGGAAGGGATTTGCACGCACACACACGCCCGGTGAGGAGCAGAGAGAAAGATTAGGGAGTGACTTAGTTGTTGCTCTCTCTACCAATAAAAGCAGCTCTGTTTTAACAATGTTAGGATGAAAATCACTGATGCATGCAGGCTGAAAATCAACTGTGTTTCTGTCATGATTGAGTTGTGGACAGAGGTCTGCTATCAGATAAGAGTGGAGAAAAGTCAGCGCAAAATACAGTTAAGCACATGAACTGAAGATATTGAACATAACATCATCTGTAATGAGTCAACACCATAACAAAACTAGGACATTATTAGTATTGAAACTATTTCAAATATTGAGTAATGATACTTAATGAAAGATGGCTGTTTTTGACAGGCATTTATGGAGTAAAATCCTAGTTTCCAACAAAGTGGTGACTGTAAGTCCAATGCTTTTTCTCTTTGTGCTCCACTTTTGGTCTCTACCAACTCCTGGGGGAAATATCTGGATGTTTAGCTGTAAGGCGCAATAAAAACGCAGCAGAATCAGTGGAAATAAGGAAAAGGAAAGAGAACATGGAACACAGGAAAAAAGTGAATCAAACCTTAATGTGCAAAGGAAAGTAAGTGAAAACAAAGAAATAAAATGTAATGCATGCAGGGAACAGTTCCAGCATGCTGTGGATAAGCAGAGCAAACACTCAGTGGAGGTTTTTACTCCTGCTGTTGACCTTTACAAGCCAAAACTACAAAGGCTGCATACATTTGAGGCAGGGGAAAGACAGAGAAGAGACACATTTTCTATACCGGTAGATACACAAGCATGCACACAGCTACCTAAACAAACTGGCAAACAAAAGGACGGAGCAGCAGGAAGAGTTGTTTATTCTACAAAGGCAAATTCAAGGATGAAAGAGCAGAACAAGTAAGGCGGCACACAGGGACATTGTCCACAAGGTCAAGTGATAAATACTCCAGTGAGTCCAAGCAGAGAAGGACTCTGTTTTCACATGTGGTTGAAGCTATGCAAACAACTCAAGTGCAAGCACATAAACACCAATTTCAATGTTTTCCATCAGCGATATTTAACATATTACTTCATGCATTACAAAGGTGGAGGGAGTTGAGTCATGATTTCCTCATTAAAAAAACAAATCTAAAGCAGTTGCAGGGAGAATGAGCAAACACATTCACACCTCAGGATATTAATTCTCTTTGAAGGATTTGAAAGGAAGTGTTGTTTATCATTTCACTGCGACGGATGAAAGGAAGCTTTCACGAGTGGGAACAAATTGTTATTAGTGTCGCTCATCGGTTGCTAAGACACGATGAGTACACATTTACAGTAAAGCAGGAAGACAGACGGCCCATACATGAAGAGGCTTTACACTTTACCTCTCTCCAGTCATCGCTGTCCTTTGTTTCTCTAAATGCTCTCCCTGCCATTGTTTCTCCATCACATCCTTTTTCTAACAAACAGCTCAGAATAACACTGACTGGCACTAATCAAAGCACATTTTTCAGACATGCTTAACTTAAAGTATTGTTACAGAAGAATTCCCCCCTCTGTCACTCTCGTCTGGTTTACTTTGAAAACTATCCTATTGATGAAAAGACTCTGCACTGAATAACAAAGACATGAGGAAATGTGGCTTTAAAAGGACAAAATCTGAAGCTTTCCATGTGGTTGCCTTTAAAAATAAAGTATCTTAATGTCATTTATGTTGTTTAGTTTAAACTAGACTTGTTAAATGTTGTCTGTAATTTGTATTAATATGAATTGGTTTAAACCAGACCACTTTTATTTTGAAAGCAGGAAGTAATCTGTTGAGTTGTTGCTAGAAAAATGAATGCAAGATTTCAGAGACAAGGCTCATCTTTTCTACTTTTCTACAGTCTTCTGTATAAAACTGCAGCAGCATGGAGAGTAAATGATACGAGACAACAGTTACATTATTATTTTACTTCATCATGGCTGGTGGTTGGTGAATTGTCTATGATGTAACTGTACTGTGTGAAGGTGCAACCCAGTCAAAGTCAATGCAAACAATGAATTGTTTTCCTATCTGGTGGGGGTGAGACTCTGTCTCTATATGTTTAACTGTATATGCACATTAAAACAAGTTAGCATGATATTAAAGAGTCTCATGTGCTGAAATCCAAGACATTTTCTCACCATTTCCTCTATAGAAGCAAACAAAACAAACATGGTGTTTATATATAAACAGTGATGGTTATTTTATGCAATGCTTGCATCTTTGAGCACTTCTCTCAGTGAACTCTTGGGACAGGGAACATGTTCATCACTCTTTTTCTCAGGGTTAACTGCAGTGGAGTAAACTATGTTCTGGCCGACCTCATCACCCAACATCTGTCTACTTCAACTCTCCCCGAATTCCTCTCCCTTCCTCTGCTCTCCGCTCCGAGGATCTCAGTGTTTACTCATGAGGGAAACAGCTCCGTTAATAGTCTCACGGCTCAAATCCAAATACCTCTGTATGATCATAATGCTCCACAGGGTCCTTCACATTTCTGTCACCCAGTGGACGCTTTATTTTCTCCTTATACTGACATTGTCTCTTAGATTTCACTGTTTGAACTCTGCACGCTCTCACAAGGGAATTCAGCTTCCTGTGTTGACATGATCCAAAGTTGGAAAAATACAGCGGTGCTTTCCTTCTCTGATTTCATATGTTTAACCATGTTAACATTTCTTATCTGCAGCATGTAAAGAATTAAACCATGCATTATGTCTTCCACCAAGGAAGTCATGTTTTCTTACAGGCTTATTGTATGCATTTCATAAATGTCCCAGGCATTAGGCCAGAGAACACTGATTACATTTTGATCATGATGTGCAACTGAGAGCAACCCGAGGTCGTTTTTATGTCTCCAATTCAACCATGATACATGAGACATACTGTTGCTTTTTGTGTTGTTTTTAGAGCAATCTCATTGGAGTCGCAACTAATGTAAACAGTGGTTTAATTTTCCAAGACAAACTTCTCCGTATTCAGCCAAGAATTGTTTTTAATGCTGCTAAGAACGAGGGAACGATCGGGCTGTTTTTCTGACACTGTGTGGCTTGAGGTCATTTACCGAAGGGTGTATTTTAATCACAGCCTTCAGTGCCAATGCAAGGACACTGGTAGTAGAAACAAATGAGGCTGAACGGAGCTTTGCATGAGTGGAATTTTCTCCTTAGACATATCATATATTTTTGATGATTGTATTGGATGCTAGAGTGAAAGGAACCATTAGTTGGTATATTAAGTACAGAAGATTGAGTATTTATTGGCAGTTAAACGGTCCTGTTGCTCTGCAGAAGCAGATGTCTTAGTGTTCCTGTTTTCACTTGTGACCTTCTGAGGTCAAAGTTGCTTTTTGCTGCTATTTCTTGACAGTTCTTCTACTTTCTGTTGGATATTTAGAGGGTGTTTTACTGTGTTTGTGTGTTAGTATCGTCCTGTTTATTCTGTAAAGTTATGGTTATGATGTAAGTGGGAGTGAAAGGGGAAGTACATTGGAGATACTGGAGTGAAATGGTCTATTTTCATGTATTTTTTTTAATCATTTTATTGGAATAAAACAGAGCTTGTCTTGTCTGTGTGTGTGTTTTAGTCTCTTCCCATGTATTCTGTAAAGTTATGGTTCTGATCTGGGTTGTAATGTTACTGCAATGCTGAAGTAAACTAAAGTAAAATTTAGCCCCCATTTTTAAGCATTCATAAGTTCTTTATAAACATTGGTTCCTAACACACTATAATGCACTTTAAGAACGTAGTTTTAAGTATTTATTAATGTCGAGTATTAGTCAACACTCAACTTCTCCAACAGGATGAAGAAACATTTCAGTTAGTTTACCAACGTTGTTATGTTTTAAATCATCAACCATTAGTTGTTTATACAGCAGCCTTCACTTTCTGTTGTGGTTTTAGACAAACACATTAAAAAGAGTTATGTCTGTGGACAAGAACATCATAATGTCAAAATATTATACACTATAGTGATTAGACTCAAACTACTTCAGTGTAGGTCAAAGTGATTTGTCTTTTCGATTTGTTTCTTGGAAAAAAAGAACTTAAGCTTCAAGAATTAATCAGGAAATATATTAAATGGAGGTATAAACTTAACTCTTGAAGACAAAATAACCTGCACTGACATATCCATGCAACTGTGTCCATTCACAAGGAATTAAAACACACAAAAACCCAGGCAAAATCACTTTCATTTAACAGAATATTTTACAGGAAATTTAGATTCACCCTCCTTCCAAACACAACCAGCCCTGTCAGCAGCTCTTACCTTGCTTCCCTCCGATGATGCACACTGACAAACAGGTAAATTCCGACCCAGAGACATTTTGTTTAGGTACAAACAAACTTAAGCTCCTGTATCACTTCGAATGCTCAGTCATCCCAAAACCGCTGATTAAACCCAGACGTGGACACACACAAAAGTACAGGAGAGAAGAGTCAAAAATCAGTGATGGATCCTGGAGAGATAGCGTCTACAGCAGGAGTGAAAAGAGTCTTAACCAGATTGTGTTAATCCTCTTTGACACAAAGCATGCAGTGACACTGGACGTCCCTCTAATCACCCGGACTGGCAGCCCGCTTGAATAAATGGCTGCTTATTTAGGGGCACAGCACGGGAGCAGAACCACTGCACACAGACAGAGTTAAACATTGTCAAACAGAAGCAAATATTGATACACAAAGAGCACTGGTGCAATGCATGACAGTTGCCCTTCCAATTTTCAGAGAACTGGCCCTCATAGAGTAAACCAAAGGATTATGAGGCAGATGGTAGAAAGGAAATACAGACTGCTTACGCTTTAAATGGGCTGTTTAAAATTAAAGAGCAAATCAAGGGTGATTTAACAGTGTAACATCGTTAAAACAAACTCAGGACCATGAGCTTCTAAAACCCTATAACTGATCTGTACAAAGCCATGTATACGACCTATTTACTGCAGGTAATTTACCCGATTTAATAGGTCAAACTTGTGCTTGTATCAAACTCTGTAAGTCTGTTAAAACTTGTGTGACAGCAACCCCAAAGTAGTAGGCCTCAAATAATGATGGTAAACTCTGTTGCCCTTGAAAAACTTCTACGTTTGATAAAATATGAGACATTTCATGACATTTCAAGAGGGGAAGAATGTTACAGTCTGTCTTGCTTTCTGATGATAACATTATTTCGTGCACTTTCATAAAAATCATAATTTGTCCTTTCTTTTGGACTAGGGTAGCATTTTCTGGGTATTTATTTTGGGCCTTGCAGAGGTACTCAATGTGTAGTCCTAGAAATTATAGAAATTTAGACCTTATACTAAGATGATGTTTGGCTGTGAATGTTCTGTTCTGTACCTTACTTGTATTTTATCTTCTGTTCTTATTGTACTACTCAAATTATAACAAATAAATAACTGCTTTTCATTTGGTCTCTACGTTATTCTTTGATCTGCAGACAAAACAGTTGCAGCAATCTCAGAAAAGATGCTTGATGCAGCACTTTTTCTGCAGATGGCTACATATGGCCACACATACATAGACCGTCTAATAAGCGTATAATAATGCCTATGATCAGTTCTTTGCTTTTGAACTCTTTGTGACACCAGATAACATCAGGAGCATTAGAGACATGACAATCACCAAAACAGTTCCCGTCAGTGTGAATAACGTCGTGTTTACTCGTCTTGGTTCATTTCTTAAAAGTCCGCGTCAACAGGAAGCAGCATAGCCTGGTCCAGATCAAAGCTTTGTTAAAGCATCTGCAGATGAATCATTATTGTGTGTCAGCTGAGTCATTGTTTTCTTATTATAAGCTCAGCACCGCCCAACACAACCGCAAACACAGGTCACACTAAGTAGATGGCTTTAAAATGTAACTTGCATATTCTTCTCTCCAAAATGAATGTCAGTTTCAGTTACAGTGAAGAACTTTAATCTCCATAGACTTCAGACCTGTTGTTTGTAAAACAAGCCAAGAACAGAGACTGAATGGTAGGAAAATACTTCATCTATATATCAATAAAACAATGAAGTGCTTTCTGAATCTGGCAGAGCCTCAAACTGGGGCACAAGTTTAACAAACACAGCCAAGATCAGTGGCCACATCTGACCCTAAAGCTGTTTACAATGTTACAGCTCAGGGCTCATAAAAGGGCTTCTTCCTTACAGCTGGATGTGTTATAAGAAGTACATTTATGTAAATTGAAATGACAATAAGATCATCTGATCAGAATCTCTGCTGCTGTAGGGTTATTAAATGCATTCTGCATTTGTCACATTCTGGCTGCAATGTGGTGCAGTAGATGATTGCAACCACTAAACAGGCAAAACGCTGCCAGGATGGTTTTTTTCCGTGCAAATAGTAAAACAAACCAGCCAGAACATGGCCGACAGAACCTGCTGTTGATAACACGCTTGAATTTAGAAGTTAGACAACTATTTGATGAACAATCGTTGAATATCGATCAGATCACCAATCATCACAAGCCTGCTCGCTACTAATATTAGCTGCTCCGTTTCAATAAAGTTAAGCGCGAAAAACATGCTGCCATCCGAGTGTTTTGTTGGGATTCAGTCACTGAATGTTCAGCAATGAACTGTCGATTAAAAGCAGCACTGTGTGCAAAAAAAGAGCAGCATGTTTACACATAATTACAGAAAAGGTTCAGGTGGTATTTTTATTAAGTATATAAACCAAAACTAATGCAAAACAACTTCTGTAAGCCTCCGTTTATACCCCACACTATCTTTACCATACAGACATATTAAAATGAACAAATCTCCTTCCTGGAACAGAATGAACGCGTCTTTGTGTCCTGTTAACCTAAACAGAGCAGCTCCAGTTCAACAGAGCTCTCTAGTCGTTTTAATCCTCCAGTTAATGCAGTTCGCTGAGTGCCAATTGTCACACATGGTTAGTTCCCATTGGAACAAACTCATTACTCACTGCAGAGGAGAGCGCCAGTTTGTTCAAACTAAACTGCTCATCGGGGAAATGCTGAGACGGATATTTCATTTGAGTAAATATTTTATGTCCCTGTTGTTTTTTTACAGCCCTCTAACCTTATTGATTTAGCTTTTAGGGAAGTCATTTGTTATTTGGCCGGTGCAGTAAATGATTTGACTGCTCCGTACTGTACATCACATCACACATGAGCAAACATGGGGTTGAATCATCGTTTGAGAGCAGCTGTCTGTTGGGTGACAGATAAAGATGAATGGATGTGAAGTCAGCGTAATAAAATACAGAGAGAGAGGGTCAAAGCAAATAAACAGTTTTTTTTAATTTTATAATACATTTGATGGGGAAACGATGCCTCCCATGTAGCATATGATGAGTTTTAAGCAATTTCTCACTAAAAAAAGCTGAAAATGAAACTATAATAATAATAGCATGTCCACCACAACTTAATCTGTATTTTATTCTGTTGAATATATGTACATATATTTATTAGACTTTCTATTCCTATTGCACCCCATAAATCAGTATATAATTAACAATTTGCACTACTCTGTACATACATCGATTAACTATTGCACTTTCTGCTTTTTTGCACTTCTGGTGAGATGCCAACCTCATTTCGTTGCCATATACTTGTATATGTGTAATGACAATAAAGTTGAATCTCATCTCATCTATGAGAGCGGTGAGAATGAACCAAAACTGTAAAAACTACAAAAAAAATCATAATTAAGCTCCATAAAGCTGCACAATGCGGTAAAACTTCTCTCTTCCTTTGGACATAATTTCCACATTGTCATTTCATACATTATTCTGATTAAATTATAAAACACCGTCTGTCAGAGGCTCAGTTTTAATGCCAGCGTGAAGATACTAATATTAAGTTAAACTAGAGCAATAAACTAGACAACCAGTCATGAGATCTCGTTGGGAATGGTGCTTTATAATGATCCCAAAGTTAGGCTGAATTTAAGTGAGGAAAAAGCTGACATTGCCATTTCAAAAGGGCCAAAAAGACCAAAAGATTTGAATGGAAATGGGTCTCGTCACATGCTAATCCCATGCAAAAACGGTGCAATTTTCCTCATGCATTAAAATGTGTTATTTGAATATTTCTGCATACTGGGGTCACTAAACAGTCTGTGAATTACATAAATGGAAAGCTGAGACTCTTGCGGATTTAATGAGCCCAATTCTTTTTTTATTGTGTGATGATGTTAGTCTTTATAGTAGCATTGAGCTCACTGTATAAAATGAGCTGCTGTGATTAATCCTCAAGCAACTTCACAAATAAACTAGACATTCCACAGTAAATTGACAATAAAAGTGGTGTACTAGCAGTTTAGAGAACAGGAATGCTCCCAGGCCAGTTGAAGAAAAATGCAATTATTGCAAGAATCTCAAAACATTTTTAAAGCAAATTAAAGCATGTGTTTTCTATGGTGTTACTCAAGTTTAGTGTCGTATTTTGGAGCGATTTATGACCATTTTTATCGGTGTAAGTGTTTAAAAAATGGAAATATTTTGCACCAGATCTATGTAACAAACTGCATCAACCCATGATTGCTAGAAAAACTTCACTGAGCAAGAGAATGGTGTTCCTATACATGCAATCAATACTCTAAGCCATTATACTGTCATAATTTCTTTCAATTACTTATCTATCTTTCGGGTTAATGACTAGAGTAGCATCTAAAATTAGCTTTCAGATGTTGCAAACAACTTTTCTGTGGCATTTACTGTCCACCTCTTATCTCCCCTCTAATAAAGGAGGTGAAATGACAAGTGGATAAAAACACTCCAGTTAAAAACAAACTATAATTGTGTTCTTGGGTGGCATCGGCAGTGCATGACGCAATGCATTTTCCATCTGAGGAAGCTATTCAGTTTATGTTGGTGCTCCCTCTGTGTACTGAAGATAATCCTCCCTGATTGTCAAGTAACTACTGCGCTACACAAACATCTGCAGTCATTAACCGGACTCAGAGAGTAAACCTGGCATGTGGGAAGAAAAGGAATAATCACTGTTGTTGCAAGATGTACTCCGATCTCTGCCAAAATAACCTGCCCACTTCAAGTTTGTGTTATCGCACCGTGGTTGTGGAAATACTGGTTTGAAAGTACAACAGTTAAGGCTGAAAAAGAGCCCTGATCCTCTGTGGGAAATGCATTTGTTGACGTTGCAATAAATATAAATGCAAAGAAAAGCAAACAGGAAATGGTGGGATTACAACCGGCAATTCCCGCACTCTGCTATCACAACACGAGAGGCAGAGATGAGAGAGTATGGGAACAAGGTTTTATGATTATGGGGGCTGCAGGAGATATATACACAAAGAATACAATGATTAACACACTGACAGATTGTGTACCTTGGCAAGCAGCGAGCCAGAATCACTGTGTGTTTGGCTCAAGTATTATCAGAAATCTGCAACTGTTTCTAATAGTCCTACATCCAGCAACAGCACAGAATAAAGCCTCAGGTCATGTTCAAACATGTGCATCAAGGGAGGACCAAAGCAGGGCTTTTTTTAAGGCAGTAATATAACAAAACTTTTCTTTTTTCTTTTTAAGAAATATCTACTTTAAAGGGATTGATTTTAACTTTCTTTTCACGGTTTTCCTTAACTCATTTAGCCTGGATGCCACATCAGTGTATATACCTTTAACACTAGTTTTGGAAGATCTCGTCTTCTTTTCGACACGTAACCGATGAAATGAAACTCAATTCACTTAAATAAACGTGTGCAATCTGGAGAGATTGAGATTCTATAATGATGATAGAGGAGACAAGTTTGATAAAATATGGGACCCGGTACTGAATTATCTTAAAAATGTGAGCTCATAGGCTATGGTTATTGTGTATTCCCTCACTGTGCAAATGAGTATGTGATTTTGTATATGTCATATCCAACTATTTTATTAATATTTATTTTCCCCACTTTAAGATGCTTTTGTTTATTATACCCTTCTTATTTATGACCATGGACTATTATTGTAATACAAGATGTGCTATGTTCTGTATATTATGTGATCTTTGTTGAGTTCTCTCTCTTTCTCTCTTCTTTTCTTTTTCTCTTCCCTCTCTCTCTCTACTCTTTCTTGAAAAATCAATAAAAATATTTACAAAAAAAAAAATAAACGTGTGCAAAGCGAAAGGGGAAAGAAAAAAAACAAAGACAAAATTCTTCCGCACCTCCACGTGGAAAAATCGACAAAAAAAATAAAGTTGAACAATGACGAGATTATCCAAAACATACTTACTACTGACAGTTTGTTTTATTGAAAATATGGCACAGTGTAATATATTTTTCATTCATTTTTGTTGTTGATTGGTTTGTTTTTTTTAAAACCTAATGCTTTTTAGGACAAGGGAATGATTTGCAGTTAAAGCCAAGGGTTTAAATTTCAGATGGACTTTATTTCATATTTCTATGTGCAACAGAGGCTGAGAAATTTATAATTATTCCAATTTTTTATGACGTTGATAATGGAATTATTCATTTTAGGACAAAGGTAATTCTCCTCAGTTAAAGCCAAGGGTTTATGTTTTTAAATGTTTTTTATTTTATGTCTCTATCTGCTACAGAGGCTGAAAAATAAATGATTTATGAAACGTGACAGTTTTCAGGTTTTGACACAATGCTGAGGGTTCAGATTGTGTTTTTTGAGGCAGACTTTGTTCTCAGTGGGTTAAATAGCTTCTAATACCATCAATACTTTCTCTGAGTCTGTTACAAACCTTTCCCATGGATGTGGGTCAGTACTCCACTGTTCTAGTTCACTCCCAACACTCTCACCGTGTGGCTTTCTAGCATCAGATGGAAACATTTAGCTAATGAACCAAAACAGTGACGTACAGAAAGTGTGTTGAAGTAGATTTCTGCTGCTACGCACCAAAGATTTGAACAAACTCCCGTCACATGTAGGACAGAGTTTAAAGAAAGCGTTCAAAACTTATTTTAGAATTTGCTTTTCATTAACCTTTTCTAACATTATCGTGATTATTTGATATTTCTTTTATATCTCCTATAGAGCCCCAATTCCAAAAAAGTTGGGACACGGTGTAAAAAAAGGGATAAAAACAGAATGCATGAAATTCAGGATTTAGTTTATTAGTTTAAACATTTAATATTTTGTCTTTATGTAGTTAACAATTGAATGTATAACTCAAAGGATTAGCATATTATCACATCCTGTTTAATGTTTCACACAACACCCCAATGTTTATGGAATCAGGGTGGTACTTTTCTTATGGATTTTAGAATTTAATACTTTTTTATGATTATCAATTTGTTCTTTTTTATTATCTGTATTTAATTATTTTGGATTTTATTGTTTTGGCTCCTTGTGCCTCCTGTTTTCACTCCCCTTGTTATTGTTTTGTTTCAGACATGAAGACTTTCCAAACATGTTAAAAATAGAGAAATAATACAAATATTTAAAAGAAAATCTACCAATATTATGTATACATATACAGACAATGTGGAAGTAGTGGTGGCGAATGTGTTTCAGGTCTAAAGTTTGAGAAGTATATTAAAAATCCCTTTTGTCCAGTTTGCAATAAATATAATTCCATAAATATGTTTATGCTAATTGGATCTATTCATCACACTTCTTTCCTTACAGGCTACTTAAAGATATTAATCCTTCCTTCCCGTTTCAAGGTTGCCATAAATTTTAGTCCAAAATGGAGCCGCAGTGTGACAACTCCGAAATATATGTAAATAATTTGCATCTTTGTTCCCACAGGATCTCAAACTGTGAGTCTGATTTGAATAAAATGTCTTCTGGGCAGGAGTACAAGAGAGACGAATGACATCTACCAGCTGCATTCTGTCCAGGACGGAGAGCTCGTTGTGTAAATATCTAGTTTCCATTTCTCCTGTTTCACAATATCTGAATTGTTCCCCGTCTGTATTCATTAATTAATTAGCTTGAAGTCTATTTAATGACTTAATGACGGACTAAAGCTGCAACATTAATGGACTAATTGAGTTAAAGAACATTTTTTAACAGCTGTTTTTATATTGCTTCATTGAACAGTCAAAAATGCCAAATATTCTCTGGCTCCAGCTTCTAAAAAAGGAGTATTTGCTGCTTGTTTTTGTCATATTTTATAGTAAATAAAAAGTCCAAAAGAGTGTTGGTCCAAAAGAACAAGTGCTTTACTGTCATGATTACACTTTGTAAAAACTGTTTTTATTTTGAATTATATGCTGATTATTTTCCTGATTAAATTGATGTAACTTCTTGCGCAGTTTCCTTGCTATAGTTCCCAGATTATATAATTATATAATTATGTTATATGACTGAATATCTTTCAGTTTAGGACTTTTAATCGGACAAAACAAAACATTTATTCACAATTATTCAATGAGTTGTTTCAGCTAATTTAAATATTATAGGTGCGACTCAATGCATCATAATCACATCCGATGTTTATAATTCTGCACTGTATGCTTGCTATCTTAATCTATTCCTGTTATTTTATCTTGTGCATGTAAGAAAGGATTATGAGTGGGATAATCTCATCCTGACAGTAGATAATGTTCTCTGTCGCTGCCCACCACACCGGACTGATTTAGATGTCTGGGACGGACACAGATGCAACCACACGGAGAATATGTAAAGATAGATGTCGTGCAAAACTGCGTGAGGCACAGCCGTAGTAAGTATCTCACTGCCTGAAACTCTGCACGAGGCTAAGTCTGGAGAGGTGACGTCATGGGAGTTCTCAGAAGACTTTCCTTCTTTAACTCAGCAGCAGCAAGACAAAGGTCAGAGGTCAGGGTTCCCTGATTAACCCAGTAGTAATAGCACTGGAAGGCTGCAGGTCATCTTTCCTGCTTTGTGGCGGTTCGGCCGGTGATGTGTCTCTTTAGTGCAGCACAACAGGTCAGATTACATCTCCTCCTCTGTGGCCAGCGACAGAGAGGTCACCGGTTTTAAATGAACGTCAAACTGACATTTCAAAAGGGATCAGAAGCAAAGGCCGCGGGGTTCATCCTGCTCTGCATCTCGCTTCAGAAGTCGCTTTAAATTTGGTTTAATTTTAGTAAAGCTACATTTGGGAAACAGTCATTTAATTGGCTGTCAAAAGAGAAAAAAGAAAGAGTGGGTATTGTTTAAAAAATATCAAACCAGCAACAAAACAGACCTAGATCATTCAGAGGATTGATGGCTTTCCTAGATTTATTGACAAAAAGTTCATCATATGTATTTCTTTCCTAGATCTATAGGTGCAAAAAGGATCAAATGCAGGTATCATTTGACCAAATTAGTGAGTGATTAGTTCACAACTGTGCTGTTTGGTCCACTTGAACCGAACTCTGATCAAACAAACTCTGGTCCATTAAAAAACGGGCGGTGTCAGTTTTCTTCCAAGTGCACCAGAGTTCAGTTAAAGGAAGTGAGGAACCAAACACAGAGCATTCAGGGTTGAATTTGGGTGGAAATGAGATTCAACATCAAGTACAGTAGTAGCAGGCTTGAAAATGTCTCATGGACAAACGTGGTCTAATGATGAAAAAAAGGCCCTTATCCAAATATGGTCAGAAGATCACAGAACACACACACAACAACAACAAAGTCTTCAAATGATTAAGAGACAGAATGGTGGCTAATGGATTCAATCACAAACCGGATCAATGCTGCATTAAAATGAAAGAACTGCCAACAATACGTTAAACTCGGTGACTTTCTGTCTGTTTTCTCACATATTCTGACCAACAGACAAAGGACATTTGTTTAAAATGCTTCCTGCACTTGATAAAGCAGCGTGGAAGCAAATCAAACCACATGAAAATGAAACAATGTTGCCAATTCACCACTGAATCCAGAGTCTACCAGACTTTATATGTGAAAGTGACCTTAGTTTTCCTTACTACCAGGTTTATTTCATTACCTTTCTAAAGTAGGGCTGTCCAAAGGTAACATATTAATAACACAAACTTGTTTTAACAGCACTAATTGTTCTCATGCATCAATGCAGGTTGTGTGATAACCTTTCGCCCAAAAACTGTGGAAAATGAGCAAGCAACTGAGTAAGAAAAAGGTATTTTGAACGGCAAGTTCGGCAACAAAGCGTTGCAACAACAACACCAAAGACATTTACAGTTACTGACAATGTGAACAGAGCTACCACAGGAGTTCATCTGGTGTTACAAAACATTTGCCAAGCACTCAACCAATGCAGACACTCCCAACAGCCCTGAAACATCCAGCTTGCAGAAAGCCAAAGTCACACTGTGGAAGACTAAGAGGTCACATTAAAAATAACCACCACCAAGTGAAAGAAACACAACTTGTATGAAGACCGCACGAATACGGATGCTGTGGTACCTCCAAGTGGGAGCACAACTTATTATTATTCCATTGAGTTACAATAATAAATCTACATACATTTGAATAAAGCAAGTATATCTGTCCACTCCCATGTTAATAAGAGCTTTAAATACTTGATAAATCTCCCTTTAAAAAGGTACACCTTGAACAAATAACGTGTGATTCATTTGCGATGAACTATGAGCAATCATTAATATATAAAAGGTATAAAAAACACACTGTATTGCAGACAAATACACAGTATGTATTCAAAGGATGTAGAAGTTAACTTTGAGAGAGGATGAAATAAGAGACCGGTATTTCTCCTGGCTCTTCGTCTGTGATATCTCAGCTTGATTAAACTAATGGACTGTCAAACTCTTGGTTCAGCCAAACCGAATTAGTAAAGCACCAGTGTGAGCAAACATGACACCACCCCGGGGGTATGTTCCAGGGAATGTCGGAGCATGCTGGAGACTCTGAGACACTCACAAATACTCAATAAACAGCCAGAGTGTGGAGAAACAACGGAATGACGTAATCGAATTAGTAATATTCCATTTTTGGTTTTTACTTGTAGAGCCTTCAGAGGAAATGCAATCTGTGCTGCAGGTCTGTGCAAGTCCGATCTCCATGAGAAAGCAATTATTCACCTTTTTGGAATATGACAAAGGGATTTGTCATGCAAAAAAAGTTAAGACTAGCTACCTATTAATGTAATGCTTTTGGACAATGCATCCAAGAAATCCTAAGGGAAAATCTGTGGAATAACACATGGATAATCTTTCACAATCTTCCACAGCTTGGATGTGATTTTACAAGGGATGAAAGTCAGCCACACCTACAGCCTGAAGTCATGTTGCATGATATTATAATTTGGTAAAGGTGTATAGGTCGGGTTAGGTAACAGTGTGGAGACTCAAACACGCCCTTGCATGCATCAGTCTGCTTTGGGTTCATCTGAGCCAGACAAACCAGTCGGCAGCACAGCATCCATGTCAAATGTTGTATGAATTAAAAGGCTGAGACATGAATTTTGTCTTCCTCATTTTCCCCATCTGTTTCCTGCGTAAACACCTCAATAACCGCACAGCGTGGCCACCAGTTTGTGCCTCTCTCATGCAAGTCACAGAGATTTGTTTTTGTGAAAGATAAACACCTGTTGGTCTTTGAAAAACACAGCGTTAAAGATTGGTTTGTGGTGCTGTTGAATTCTGTCGTGTTATGCTGAGTGATGTGTCTAATATTTAGTCTACCCCCATGTTTACATGCTAAATATATTCCAGTTTTTGGCCTTGAAAAAACTTTGCTGTTTATGTGGCTAATAAAAATTAATATTACATTAAAATTCATGCCGACATGCAAAAGAGCACACTCCAATTAACCTTAAAATCTTGTTTATCACATCAAAATATGGCTAAGTGAAACAGATGGAGCCACTTGAGCTACTTTGCTGCGTTGTGTCAAAACACATTTTTTTCCTAAATTTTCCATTTAGCTTGTTAGAAGGTTTAATCTCCCTCTTCCTCTTTTATTCCTTATTCACCTTCTTGGAAATGTTGGCGTTGTGATATTTGCTCATATCCCAAAACCTGTTGATATCAATATCTTTCATGCATATCTTGTGCAGCCCAATTAATCAAAATATAAACAAAATTGCAATATCAATCCAAATACTTGCACCTTTTTTCCAAATTGTGCAGCCCTACCTCAGCCTTGCAAACTACTGTCTTTTGTGCAAAACAAGACACCATATATACGTAAATGCATATATTAAATGTGCTGTATACTTGGCCTAAAATGCACATAAAACCTAAATAATACAGGCATATATCCGATGCACCTTAATCAGAAAATGGCTCATTCAGATTATCCAAACTGTTCACATCGTCTGCCTCAAATTCAGAATATTCTTATATTGGAAATGATCGTAGATTAGAGTGCATGCAAACATGATCAACAATATGGATAAATACCTCTCAATAACATTTAAAACAGTTCAACAGCAACACAAACTGCAGCCGAAACGACTGCCTCAGCAACACAACCCTCATGAGGGTACCATTTCTTGCACGACTGTTGCATAACACAACTGCCAATACGTTTTTCTGTTTGTTTTTATTATGTTGTACAAATACAGCACACACGATTTCCAGCTACCATCTTTGTTTGCATTAGAAAAAAGGCGGTTTCAGTTTGGAGAAACAGGTTTAAAATCTTCTTTTCATGCAGCAGATTGAATATTTTAGCATCCAGGTGAATTGGAAGAGTGTTTAATATCAAATGACAAGAAGCTGGGGAGTCAGAACCATGTATGAGCAGCACTACATTCACTACAGTTGACTGAATGACTCAGAAGTCATGTTAGTAAAAGCACTGTATTGAAGGATGATGCACTGCTGAGTAGGATTTGTATAAATGGAGTGGATGGAGTAGAAGAAGCACACAGCATGGATTATACTTAGCCTGCACCTGACTCCATGACTTCAAGTGCACCCAACCAAACATGAGCTCAGACTCTGAAACACTGAGTAGGTGGTTGTTTACAAATGTTTTGACAGCAGGAGCTGAAATATTAGAGTTTATTAGAAGTGATTTAAAGGATTACTGACAACTTTGTCTGTCTGTTAAAGCAGCAGAATGTATTAATGAGCATTTGAAGCTGTGTGGGAGTTTGAGTGCTTACCTTTTCGTCCTCGTCTTCACTTTCTTCATCCCTCGTTGTGTCATTATCCGAGTTGTGATCCTCATCCTCATCACCCCCAACTCCTGAAACTTTGATGTCCAGCACGGGCGTCATGTCTTCCCCCTCGGACAAGGTGTTTGAACCGGAGGACGACGACGACTCACTGCCACTTTGCTCCATTTTTTTCGATTTTAAATATCAGCTCGTATCACCAATTTCAAAACAACTCCATCTGAATGTTGAAAAACAACAACGCGTAGCTGTTAATTAACCTGCAAACACACCTGCCCGCTGAGGTCATTTTCGTTTATGAGTCGCGAGCCCATAAAATGACACCACAAAGTCACGACGGATAAAAAGTGAGCGATACTCGAAAGACTCTCTCGTTTACCCTGTTTCACGTGCTGCAGAGCGCGAGGCTGCGGGGCGTCCAGGTAAAAGTTGCCTCTCTTCAGGGGGTTTGTATCGTTTTACTCTCCCAGCAGCGTGAGTCCATGCTGTCACTGCCTTCATAATGCACGAGCCTGCAGCAGACCCGAAATAAACCCCGCCCACAACGTGCGGGGGAGGACCAATCAGATCACAGCAGCTTCCAGACCAAACAGAGGCAGATTTAACCAACTTTAAAAATGTTTGATCCACTTTATGGCCCAAACAAAAAGTGGAGGAAGAAGATCATTTACTTCAATAAAAGTACTAATACCACACTGAAAAATTACTCCACTACAAGTAAAAGTCCTGCATTCAAAACTTATTAAGGTACAAGTAAAAAAATATCAGCATCAAAATGTACTTAAAGTATTAAAAGTAAAAATAGTCATTATGCAGATTGTTTTATATATTCTAAACATATTCTTGTATTATTATTATTGATGCATTTATGTAAGCAGCATTTTAATTTTCTCAAAGTTAATTACTTTTTATACTGTTATGAGGTTTAATTAAAAAGAAAAGTTTATTCACATTCAATTTATCGTGTTTTTTATGTTAAATCTTGACCTGAAAAGTAACTATATTTGACTCTAAAATGTAGTGGAGTAGAAGTATAAAGTTACATAAAAAGGCAATATTTAAGTACAGTACTAGTGTCTCAAACCTTTTTCTTATTTTTACTACTTGAGTAAAAGTACTTAGTTACATTTCTGACCAGCAGCAGTATTGTTTTTGTATGCAACTTTATACTACTTAATAACTCTTCAGGGGGAAATAAAGTACTTTTTACTCCACTGCATTTATTAGAACATTTAAATTATATATATATATTTATATATAATATCACACAGAGAAAGAAGAACCAGTCAGATCCTTTGCAGAGGAAGATGGGACACAGCTGTTAGTTCCTCTCCTGACCAATAGATGGCACCAAATCTCCTCCCAGCACACATGAATTCAACAGCTCCCCTCTGGTGAATCATGACATTTAATCTGGATTACTGAATTTATTCCTTCAGAACTGTTTGAGGTTAACTGCAGGTGTGGTAGAGATGTTTATGATGGCATCTGCCCTTTAGACTGAATGAGAAAAGAACCAGCTTTATAAGTCAGTGCTTTGGGTCTTTTTTCATCTTGTGTGTTATTATTTATTTATTCTGCCTTTTTGGTATTGTGTCATGTCTGAAATAAAATGACACATTCTCATTCTATCCAAAGGGCAGATTTTTAGTCATCACAGCTTAAGATACAGAAAAGGGAATTACAAGAATGTTCAAGCAAATTTGCATAAACATTTTCTAATAAACAAGACATGATATAGATACATAAATATACAATTTATACACTTGATGCATACAATACTTACATGGCAGTACGGAGTATTTTGTGTTGCAGATATTGCACATTGGTGAAAATAGACTGTTGTATGTCATTGTATGTTGTAATATGGACAATAAATTAAAAAAATATCAAGATAAATATACACAGAATGTATAAAATGGTATGAAAAACAGTTCAATAATACAGAAAGTATACAGAAGACATAAGTATATATATTTATATATACAATATAATATATTGTAATGTAACATTAGATGTATTTTTGTTTCACTTTAATTTTGATTATGTATTTTCTTATTTACAGTTTACTAAAATAATAATATTATTGATTGGGAAACGTAATGAACCTTGATAATTAGCCTAACTACTGTTTTTATTTCATTATTATCTATTATTATTTATTATTTCATTTGGGACTAGTTTATTTTTTTGACGTACAACTCGAAAGTATTGTGTTACAAGTATATAATAGTATAACAAAACGAAAAAACTTCCCAATTTTGGGGGGATTCAGGTTTTAGTTTCCTGCACAATAACTGAGCTTGAAACGTGTTGAATTTGATTAACGGATGAACTAAAAAAGACCAACTGAACTCAGCTTTGTTTATGTTGTAAACAGGCTTTATAAAACAACACCTTTATAATAAACCAAACCATATTTATTATGTTTACAGTCAACAGCACACAGCACGGCTTCCTGTATTTATAATCCTTATCCAGCACATGATGTCACGGTACACTGAGCTGCAGAGGGTAAACATGCTGCTGAGGTGTTTATACCCAGACAGATCTGATCTGGTGTTGACTGTCTGACAGCTCAGAAAGTGTCTGCAATTTGTGGAAATGTAGTTTAATACTCCAAATATCCAGCTGTCAGAATCATGACTGCAGCGTTTCTCAGCATGTTAGGATGGTGAACATGATAAACATTACAGCTGCTGAACATCAGGATGCAAATATCACGTTTTGTCTGGAGTTTGCTTGTGTTTTCAGTTGTAATAACTAAAATAAAACACTCACCTCATCTATCTACTGAAAGAATTCATCTGAGGCCATCTAGCTGCTGAATTACACTTTATTTTAATTAAAATACCTGCGTGACAGCTTAGGGACAGTGAGAAAGCACTTGATTAAAATGAAAAACAGCAGTGTGTTCCCATTGATCGGTCCAAGAACCACTCTCACTCTCAGTGGAGGATTTTTAGACTCATGTTGCAGTAAAATCTGTGTTTTCCAGCTTCAGGCTGACTTTGAAATGCAGAAACTGAATGTCATCCGTTCAGCGCCTCTCCTCTCCTCTCACCTCTGACTTTTTACTCTTGGGTACAGAAAGATCCTTTTTCAAATGCCAAATCATAGCGTGATTAATTCAGGTCCTAAATGGCACCAACAAAGGAGAGATTAAGGCAGAAACAGATCTAAAGATACCCAGAAAGAGAGTAAAAAGTAACTCTGACGCCATCATCAGGTCAAAATATTGATGCATTCATTACTTAATTATCTAAAACTAATGACAATCTCATCTGCTGTACTCTGAGTTAAGGGCTAATTAGCAAATGTTAGCATGCTACCTTGCTAAACTCACTCCACTTTCAGAAACAGCCCATTACCAAGACAAAAAACACACACATTTGTATACTTTCTTCCTTAGCATTTCTTATGGAAGTGAGAAAAAAATCTCACTTTTCTAAGTGTGATCTAATGTTTTTTCCCTCCTGTGTTTAGAACCACAGGAAAACAGGTGGAAAAAATCTTTCTAAGTTCCTTATTTTATTTCTCTGCATCTTGAAACAGGTGAATACGAACTAAATAATAAATGTTACATTATTCTAATGACATTGTCCTCATAACAACTTCATTTCCAACAAAACTCACACAGTAGTTCTCAAGAAAGACGTGTAACTTCAGATACGACCTTTGTCCTGGTATGACTGTTCATTTACAACTGTGAAAGTGAGACTGCTCCTTTATTTAAATTCAGTGTGTTTCTTTATGGATTTGAATGCTTTCCCTGAAACACGCTGAGGTTCAAAGAAGTGTCTCGCTTTTCTTGATTCTCACTGTGTTTTGTTAACATGATGTTTAATAGAGGCTCACTGACACACACACACACACACACTCTCCACAGGAGGGAACTGTTTACTGAGAACAGGATACTGAACAACCTCGATCCTGATCTGAAAGTAGACTCTGTTGTTTTCTATCAAAAAGTTAATATTAATTTAAGTAACAAATACTTGAACTGAAACAAATGCAATGACACAAAAGATACAAATATAAGGTTTCTCTTGTCTTTTTTTTGCATGCCGTCCTGTTATAAAACATGCACACCTTTAAACCTCAAGTTTTCCATTTAATTCTGATACCGAATCAAATCCTTTTCTATCAAAATATGTTATTTTTATTCATCAAATGGTCTGAAAATAATTAGGGTTGTTGGATACTAAACTCTTCATGATTTGAAGTCATTTTATTGAATTATCTGTGTTTTATTGAATTGAATAACAATGGAGAAAATTGTCACACCATAACGCTTTCCAACAGATATGAACATAATGTGACATATATGTAAAAACTGGGTTAAAAAAAATGTGTATTGCAACCGGGAGGATATTAAACAGATGAAATCATAAAACTTGATGCTTTCAAACAAGCCACAGTTTGTCAAGGTTGAGTGAGAATGTTGCCTTAAATAAAGGAACAACATCTTCACAGACTAAATCTATATTCATTATATTATTACAACATGTGGTTACACACATGTGGATGCAAATGATGCCACTTTTACACACTTTGAATCCTCCGGATGTTACTTTAGACCAGATTTTCCTTTTGCAAACATAATTTTTCAAATGAATAAGTTGTCATTTGGTCAGCTCCATCAAACTAAAAAAACAACAACAAAAACCTTTGTTTATAATGATAATCTGAATCTGAAGACTTAAAAAGAAACTTAATTTATTTGATTAACATTTAACAACTTTCCCAAAAGCTGGCTTTGATCAGCTCTTTTTCAGGTTAAGTGTTTTATCGTGAAGATGAATTCATGTGCTGCATGTTACAGTAAAGACAAGAAGAAACGATGAGTGTGGGTTTACTGTAGAGATGATTAGTAAACCCTGTGCTCTCTGGTTGGGCACTGGCTGTAAAACTAAGAATAAAAGGACACAGATCAAAGCAGAACCACGGCGAGAGGAACCCACATCATCTTTCAACTGTGAGTGAGTTTCAGCTAGCGCTGATCTTAGGGATGATAAGAGTAAAGGTGGGGAAATTCACGTAAGAGAAACATGAGTAGGCAGGCATCTGCTTGTTTAGCGGAAATTAATTTCCTGTGGCAAAGATCTTTAAAAAGTCCTTTTAAACATTTTCTTTTGATTTAAAGCTTTCTTTAAAGTTCCCTTAATTTAAACGTGTGAGCACCTCCAGCTTTGAGATGTAGGTTTGTCTCCTTTTCAGCTGTAAGAGCATGATCAGTGTGCTAACAAACAAAAAAAAACAAAGTTCAAACTTTACCCTACAGCTGTTATAGTGCTCAAGTGCCATTTTAAAATCAAGATAAGCACAATAATGACGCTCTTTAGGCCCACGGAGTGAAGTCAGCGAGGTGAGAAGTGAACTTCCTGTCTTTCTACAGCTGAAGGAGGAACATGCAACAACTTTAACACACTTCAACTTTAACACACTCCAACATGTTGTTGTTGTTGTTTTCCTCAAACTTCTCTCCTCCTGATAACTTTAAAGGGACTTGTAGTGACATTTCCTGAGCTTATACCCATTCAGCGACGGATTACAGGAAGTAGATTTCTCATGAATCTCATATCTGAAAGAACATCTCATAGATGAAAGAACATGATGTGAAGTTTGTGTAAAACTAGATCAGACAGTTCCTCCTGACAGTGACTAACTAAGTTATTAATAGCTGAGGGTTATGAGTCCTGCATTCAAAACTTACTAAAGTATCAGCATCAAAATGTGCTTAAAGTATCAAAAGTAAAAGCACTTGTTATGCAGAATGAACCCACTCAAATTGTTTTATATTACTGGATTATTATTATTATTGATGCATTTATGTGAGCAGAGTTTTAATTTTCTCAAGTAGGACTCATTTTAACAACTTAACATACTGTTATGAATGTAAAAATGTCTAATCACTTTAAATTGATCCTGTTTTTAAGTTAAATCTCCACCTGAAAAGTAACTAAAGCTGTCAGCTAAATGTAGGGAAGGAAAAAGTACAATATTAAAGCCTAAAATGTTTGTAAAATATAAAAGATCAGAGTAAAATATGAAGCAAAAATATGTATATTTATATTAAAATTATTTTTATATTTTAGCCTGTCTTGTATGCTATTAATTGTCCATGTGATGCAGTATTTTCTGTCACTGCTTTACATTTAAAATAACTATTTTTATCGTACAGGAAAACTCTGCAGTGTTTGTTTCAAACCACTGACAGGAAGAAGTCAAATCAGCAAACCTCCGATTCATAATAAAACGTCTGTTAAACAGCGAACACGCTACGGTTGGTTGTTTTAAAATGGAAATTACGCTCAGTTCTTTGAAAGCAAAATGAGCTTGAAGAACTCTTGAAATCACAAGATAAAAAGTAATTTATGTTCATGTTCTGAGTCACAGTGAACCTGCCGTAAGAGAAGAGACAAAAGTCGGAGGTACACTCAATAAAAAATACAAAAATATGTAAAGGAATAAAGAGAAAATGGTAAAGCAAAAGTTGCCAACAACCTGAAGTCATTTTGTATATAATTTCCATAAAAACACAGATATCATACAGTAAATATCTGTATTATCTATGAATAGCTAAAGTTCTATTTACTTTAATTTGACAATAAGATTTTTGCACATTTTACTGTAAAAGAACAGAGTTACCTTAATTTTACATTCAGCACAATGATGTGTATTTTTTGTATTTTTACATAGAACATTAAGCAACATAAATAACATAACTGTTAAAAAATACTGCATGACATATCATGGTTCATATTTCTAATAAAAATAATCTACATTTTTTTTCCATTTGCACTCTAAAATATAAAAGGTAATAATTCTGGAAAATAACTTTTTTAATGATTTAAATATGATGGTTGTTTGCTTTCAGCAACATTATATGTGTTTATTGTATTTTTTTTAACATCAATTAAATTGATTTTACACAGATTTCACTGTAATGTAGCATTGAATACTATTGTAAAAAATATATATATTATGTCTCTTTTTTTTAATTTACAGATTTCAACTTTCGCTTTATAGTTAATATTTGTAATAAAAATAATTTCCTTTTTGTCATTTGCACTTAATGTGGAAAAAACAAGAGTAATCCTGTAAAATAATAAGGTACATTTCTGGATTATTTTTTTTTTACTTTAACATTACAGTAATTGTTTGATAACTGGTTAATATTTGTAATAAAAAAATATATAATTAGCCTTTTTATGGCATTTGTATTTAATGTAAAAACAATAAAAATCCTGTAAAAAATATAAAAAACAGGACATTTCTCTATCTTTTTGACAGAGTCCGGCCCCTCCTCCTGCTGAGTGGAGGTGTTATTAGAAACAGCACAAGCAGATCTATTTATGGAAAGAAGAAGTAGAAAGGAGATGACAGTTTTTCTCAGACTGCTGTCAGATTATTGTCACTATGAAACTTATGAAGTGTGTCAAAAAGCGTCCCGCCCCTCCACGCCGACTGAATAACTCCCCAAAAAGATTTCCTCATGCTTCACTGTGAGCCTGCAGCTCCTGTGTGCAGCACGCAGTGAGTGGCAGCTCGCTGTGGGTGTGAGATTTTCAAACCCACTCTCTGGGTTTCTTGGTTTCAGTCGTTCAGTGAGTCCCAGGCAGCGACATGGTTTCCCCTGGATTTCTGTTTGATGTTTTACACTCAAAATGTTCCTCCTGTGGAAGCCGTTCACTGTTTGTCATCATTGGTAAGTGGTCTACAATCTCCCTTTATTTTCTGCTGAAACATTGTTGTATTTTATTGTTTTTTACACAACCTTTTTTCTTCCTTTTTTGATGTCTTTGATTTCATTAAAATCATATATTCTTAATTTAATTGATTTCATTTAACAGGTTTTTTTCTTTTTTCTTTTAATTTAAAATCTGATATTTTTGTGACTTTTATTTCATTTCAGTTAATCAGTTTTACAAGCTTGTTCAGATTTGAAAAGTGCTATAAAAATAAATCTTATTATTATTATTATCATCATCATCATCATAAATAAATAAATAATTAGATTTATTGTTTATTTATTAATTAATGTTTGTTTTTGGAGGTCTTTAGCCTATTTATTTGTATTTGTAATTAATCAAATTTATTTATAAATGTATTTATTTATTATTATTGCATTTAATATTATTGATATTTAATATCAGTTTTTGCCTAAAATGACCTGCTGTTCTTCACATTTAAGGTCTGCTCCTTGTTTACTACCCGACCCTCTCCTCTCAAGCTTCAATTACCAGTAGGACATTTTACTTTATTCATCACAATATTTCATCATGCTGCTGCTCAAATATCAGTGTTTTGGATGTTTTTCCTGCAGTAAAAAGTGACGCCTTTATTAGGGTTTTTGTCTATGCTATGAGTAGTAAGTATTCTAAGAAAAAATGACACACTGAGGAAATAAGATTTGATCTATTTTCACATTAAAAATATGTTCCAGAGAGTTGCCAGTCGCAGGACATTTCCTCCAAATATCAGCACTGTGGGACTCACACAGGTAAAGATATGAGTCATCCAACACTGAATCATCAGCTCTGAAATCAGATTACAGACTGAGAAAATGTTATTAAATTCATCTTAACTGTGTCTTTCAGATGGAGTCCATGATTTAGATTGTTTTGGTAAATCTATTTCACCTAATAGTAAAGAGTGTGTGTGGAAACCTGGAAACCACAAGTCAGAAAAGACGTACACACTTGTCATACAACAGCAGTAAGTTTGACATTATTTTACATGAAATTATAAATCCATAGTAATGTCTTTTGATCAAACCAATTATCGTTCCAGGAGCAGAAGATATTGCAGAGCTTACCACAACATCACTGAAATCTCAGTACTGAAGATCATCGTATATCAAAATTACAACCTGACCGCTGAGGTTTTCGAAAACAGCGAGTCAACAAACTGCACAAGAGCGATTTTCAGAGGTTCACCACAGAAGATGTGTAAGTCTAGACATAAAATTCTCTCTTTTCAAGGTTAAACCTCTGACTGAATAAAGTTGTATTTGTGAACAAATATTTCAGTGCGATGTGGCCCTCCATCTAACGTGTCCTTCAGCCGCAAGTCTGGAAGACTGTTTGTGAATGTGAGCTGGAAACAAGAGGACATAAAGGACGTTACTCGTTACTCTGTGAGGTATAAAGTACTGGGCAGTCCGTCATGGAACGAGGTCAGTATAACAAACAGCTGAAGAAATCAAGTTTTTAATCAGAAATGTCTCAAACTCAGAATGATTCCTGAAGTGAATATCTAAGACTTTTTATTAGATCTCAATCTTACTTTAACTTCATGTGAAATTACTTGCACAGAAACTAAAAATTATTTTTGTTTCTCCAAAATATGTCTCCCATGAAAGCATCTCTTCTTCAATTGAAAAACCTTGTAATTCTACTTTAAAGTTGCTGTTTTTTAATGATTTTAAGGTGATACCAGAGACTGTATAGATGCAGAGCCAATGCTTAATATCATATTCCTGCATTCTTTCTAACGGCCAGCAGGGGGCGACTCCACTGGCTGCAAGAAGAAGTCAGGTTGAATGAAAGTCAATGAGAAAATGACCCTACTTCATTATAACTTCATGGTCTCAAATGCTAGTTTTAAGTTTGGTTAAGTTTTAGTTTATTTATATACTATTTTTATCATAATTAGTTTTTTTTAAATGGGGCCAGAAGTAATAATAATGGATTAGATTTATTTAGTGCTTTTCTCTGCACCCAAAGCGCTTTAGAAATAAATAAAACAGCATTACATTTATTTACACTGTAGAAGAAGGTCACACAGCTGTTTTCACTGGCTGGTTAGGAGTTTTTCTGACAAGTACACTGACCTCTAGGTGTCAAACAAACAGTGGAGTTCCCCTTCAGCTGAACTTTAGAGGGGCGTGAGATTGTGTCTGATGTGGTTTCTCATGCAAAAGAGATCGTAATCTGACTGAAATTAGCTGATTAAATTAACAACATTTACATGTCAGGAAATAAAAATTCAACTTCTTTACTGTCTCTGTGGTTTACAGGCATCTGTGCGGTGCCAAAATGGAGAGAAATGCACAGTGGAGGATGTAAACGCCTCTCTGGGCTACACGGTGCAGGTACAGTGTGAAACTAATGAGAAGTGCTCACAGTGTCCCTGGAGTGGAGAATACACCGTCCCACCAGGTGGGTTCGCTTGTTTCAACTAAATATAACATTCAACAGAAGCCGTTTTTTATAATGTGGTTATTGTGAAAATGATGAACTGGAAAAAGAAGCTGATTCATTCTGATGTTACAATAATGAATGTCATCTTTCAGAACTGACCACGCAGCCTGTTATTGTCAGTCTTATAGAAACTGACATCGGAGAGAAAAAGCGCAGGCGGCTGCTTTCTTTAGCCTGGAGGGTAATTTTTTTATCGCCTCAAACTTTCCTTCCACGACATGTGTTGTGTTGTTGATAATAAAATGACTGTTTTTGTTAGTTTTCTGCTGAAGAGTGGTATGAAGGCTACTATGTGACGATAGGGAAGGCGTCAGGAGAGAAACCATGGGAGCGTCTCAGCACGGCTCAGCCTCAGATCAGACTGATTCTCTCCCACTCGGCTTATCATCTCAACATCAGCGCTGTGAACAATGTGAGCACCTCCCCAGCTGCACGCCGAGCCATACCACAGCGAGAAGACAAGCCCAGTGAGCCGCCATCTAAATTTTTGATCTTCTTTAAAGGGGACACTTTTAAAGACACAATGTAGCCTGCAGAGCTATAACATTAAAGTTTTGTCCTTGCAGGTTCGGGAGCCGGGAAGGTGAACGTGACAGTCCACAACAAAACATCTTTCACCATCTCCTGGAAAGATAATCTCATCAAAACATACGAATGCTATTCGGTGGAGTGGATGAAGAAGGGACAGAAAGCAGCCTACATGTCTTTTCATCAGAAAAACAACAACTCTAGGACCTTAAATCCTTTATCAGGTGTGGAAATATTTTAGATTTTGATTTTAATAAGGATTGATTTTGGTGTGTGATTAACTATATTTAGTTTCCTGATTTTGCTTTCATCCCTTTATGTCATTTAAACCATCAGAGTCTTTGGAGCCATATCAGAGATACAGCCTCACTCTGCACACACGTCCATACAAGGAAACCTGCAACATGAAGCACGTCAACAACAGCGAGAGCACCTATGGGAGAACACAGTTCTACTTCATTGAGGGATGTAAGTTACCGGTCTATTAACCTTCCAACGTAGTGTAATGTTATTGGAATAAACAAGACGAACACCAAGAAGACACCAAGCAGCTGCAGCCAGACTAAAAGTTTAGAGAGAGAGAGAGAATAGTTCACAGTCCTGTGACTCCAGTGACATGATGACCTATGATTAAAAAAATTTCCTCCCACCAGGAACGCATGAACACGCCTTAGAGCTGCAGAAAAATGTCATTATTGTGGCGAGCAGCTTGGTGTGTTTTCAGTCCAACTGTGAGGCTGGATTTCAAGAAACACAAACAGTTAGAAAGATAAACCAAAATCCAGAAATGTTGAAAGAATATAGAGGATTCATCCTCTGGGGACCATTAATATCAGAACAAAATTGAATGGAAATGCATCAAATCGTTGTTGAGATATTTTATTTTGGACCAGTATTGCCTTCAACTGGAGCTAAAGCCAAACAACAGGAGAACTGCTAGTTTCTTCTCATGGTATCCAGAACACCAGTCTGACTGGCTGATATTGTGTCCCCAAAGCGCCTGTCAGTGCTCCCAACATCAGCAGCCACAACGTGACTCTGACCTCGGTGGTGCTGCAGTGGTCCTCCATCCCAGAGGAAGACATCAGAGGATTTCTACTGGGCTACATAATCTACTACACAGAGTACCACCACAGAGGGACAACTACAGAGAGGAGTAAGTATTATCCACTGCATCTCATAATACCAGATGATGTGAGCCGAACATCGATAACAACCGACGCCTGGGAGCAGATTTCTTCCTGTCAGGAGGGTCAATCTGGGAGAAACTAGCCCAGAATTCTGAAACTGACTTCCTTAAACTTTTTTATATGTAAAGTCCAGAAAACTGAGCTAATCTTTTGACTCCAGCAGTTACACCCCAACAACTGACTGCATTAATGTGAGTGGATTTCCTGTCGGCCAGCTGGTTTGTGAACTTGATTTGTAACGGACACTGGTCTGACACTGAAGTGAGCCTATAAACATCGTCTGTGGTCAGCATGAGTTTGTTTGAACAATCTAGACATGTTGTGTGGACCATGGATGGGAGGGTTGGTTATGGGTGAAACAAAACCAGGACTTTGACCCAGGAGACCAGTGTTCGTGACTCCATTGAAATCTTAAGTTCGGTAGTGATTTTGTGCCAAATGATCTTTTCCTAAACCTAACTAAGTAGTTTTGTTGTCTGAGCTGAACCAAACAGCAACCGGTTAAACATTGAAGTGGCGACTGTTATGTTAAGGTACGCCGATATGTTTTCGATCTATGGGTAGAGACAGTTATTTAGGACATTTTTGGGGGGTTATATTCGGAACAAACAATCAACCTATGTAGTCGTATGATTTGGAGCCATTGTTTGCACAAATACACCTAATAGTTATTGAGGTATTTCAGTCAATAGTTCAGTCCAGTTTTAAATCAGATGTGACCAAGTTGCATTAGTAATATTCTAAAAACTGTCACTCTTTGATTGCAGATATCACAGTGGATCCAACGTTAAACAGTTATGAACTGGAGGATCTCAAAGGCGGCACAGCATACGAAGCCCAGATATCAGGCTTCACCCGGGCAGGAGCAGGAGTACGGAGCCAAGCAAGCCTCTTTAAAACCAACAATCAAGGTTATATTTTTACATAAAACACCCTTTTGACCATTAATCAATCATGAAATTTTATTTCTGATGCTGATATTTGCAAAGAATCACCTCACTCATTGTTTATTTTTGTCCTTTTCTTTCCGTACAGGATTTTCTATTCTAAAAAATGGTGTCATCACAGTCTTTGCAGTTGTGGGCGCTGTGCTCATATTTGGATCCCCAATAATAAAAAGGTAAAGCCACTGTCTTACATGCACGTTAAAGAAGCTGTAATGGTTTTTTTAACATGGTTAAATATCTATAATTACTCTGCACTACCTACTTTATCTAGAGCAAAAGTCACTCTGTGGCCAAGCATACCGAACCCTGGAAACAGCAATGCAATGCAGAAAATAGACCGACCCTGTGAACTGGTAGGTTTCTGTCTGTCTATCTGTCCAAATAAAACCTCAAGTTTTCAGCCAGACTGTGAAGAAATCAAATGAAGTTCATGGGGAAACTGTTTTCACTTCACTCAGGAACTACTGGAGTCCATCAACACCCTAAAGGTGGAAGAATGGGACACAAACAGCCTTCAGATAATAGCGAAAGAAGATGTAGATCCTGCAATACCATCCGTGGTACCGCTCCTCCACGCCTCAGAGGACGAGGAAGATTCACCAGAAACAACTTGTAACTGGACCCAAGCAGACACAGAGGATGCAACTGGAGATTTTCCACCTGACAATACTGCAGAGACACTCTCAGAAACCCAACCAACAAAGCCTCAGAGCTCTCCCGTCGTCTTTTCAAGTGATTATACAACGATGGAAATGTTTCAGCAGGGGATGCCTCCGGGCGTGGGAGTGAGCAAGTCAGTTACCAAAGTGTTGGAAAACAAACCAGAGGACACGGACGTAACCGAGGTTAAATCAAGTTTGGACTACATAGGACAAGTTAGTCCCAGTCCGACCACAGACTGGGACATGTCCATGATTTTGTGAAAAGTTTGGAGAGGAAAACGTTTGAATCAAATGAAATCTGGTGGTGCCACATCAGCTGCTGTTCTACTGGTTTACTGGTTGTTGCAGGTCAACAGCACAGATTTATTTAGTCTCAAACTATTAATAGCAAAACGGCAAGTACAGTTTTTAACTCTTCATTGCAACTTGAAGCTGCTTGCAAGGGATAAACAATCTGTAACTCTGATGCAAGAAAACTCAATTCTGAGTCTGTTCTGTAAATAGTTTTCTAATAAATAATAAATATTCCTTAACTTCTGACCAATCCAAATAAATGTAGTCATTATTTTTATTTAAAGGGGAATTATCAACAGGTGGAGATCAATAAAAGAATATCTTATCTTAAAAATGAAATGCCTATGAATACCCTTTAAACAAGAGGGAGTCAACGAGTTAATGTTGACCTGTTAATCAGGTAAAAGTACACTGAAATGTGTTTCTGAAGACATTTAAAGTGAGAAATAGGCAACGCAGTAGCAAAATCTTGATTCATATTTGATCACTGCAAGTTTCACAATGTGGCGCTGGACGTCAGTGCTCCTATCAAACCTCAGACTGGTCAGTTTGGTTTCCAGGCTTTAAATGTCAGGTTGTCATTTATTATACTTTTAGACGTGTAAATGAGGCTGTCGTCAGCATAGAGGCATAGAAATGGTACAGATGAAGGCTTAGAGGCCGTCATGTGGGTACAAAAAAGTTGTAGAATAAAGACCCAAACCTGGAAAGCAAAAGGTTGACTGACTGAGATAACCAGCAATCATATTTGGCAGTATGACACAAGGGCACAGAAGCCAAAATATCTGAATGAAAAGTTTCTTTATTGAGTGTTTTTTGGAAACAGACCAGATGTATTGTTAGTTTCAAACTGAGGAGGACCACATACACACACCCAAGCTCTTCAAAAACTGTGTTACCAAAGCTTTTACATCAAGTCCCGAACAGGTGCCCAATCCCCCCCGGGAGCAAAACCACGAATGGTTTACAGCCTTTACCGTACATGGTGGAAACATGGATATAAAAAATAAAATTCTTTACATACTGTTAGTTTTGTTGGAAATGCTTTTTTTTTTACTAAACTTTATCACGAGTTCACCACTTCAAACTGAAGCTTTGTGTACGGAAAAGAAAAGCAGGAAATAAAATACAATCAGATCAGGTTTTGTAAAAGCCATCGAGGTGGAATTTAAAGTAAAGCTTTAAAAATATAACAAGATTTCCTCGAAATCTGGGGCCAGTTTGCAGAAACATTTTTGACACGATCACGATACTGCAAACTGAAACTGCGACACGGAAAAATGACGGAAAAACGAATATTAAAGATGAACGTTCCATCTACTCTATTAATTACTAAAGACAATACTTAAATATAACATCTCATTACTTTTAGCTATTTAACATCCTCAACAATAAATCCAGGTTGCATCTGTCAATAAGTCTCAATATTTGTTATTAGAATATTCTGTACAATCTGAGTCTAGGCACTTTTTGACCCTTCTGTGCTTGCAGTTGACCTGTGACGTATCGAGACCGCCGCTGTGGGCGCTGGTTGTATCTCATTTTGTTGAGCAATATGAGCCGACAGACATTTTGCACACCACCATCATTGTTTTTTTTTTACAGTATAGGCTTGTTTTGAATCTATAAAACCGTAAATATATATATATATTCTTTTTATCTCACAGCATTACACCAATAACAGGAAAAGGAACAGGACACATTGTTGCAACTCATCAGAAGTATAAAAAAGTAAATAAATGTACACCCATGAAACAAAAAAATAAAACAATGTATTAATGTTGACCAAATGAGAAATGGATCTTTTTTTAAATATATATATATTAGCGTTACACGTAAACATAAACAGTACAATACCATTCTGCTTTCTTATAATCACAGCACTTCAAGTCTTAAAATCAACAGCGTTTGACACCACGCAAAAGGGCAAATGAGCATTTTTTTTTACCTCCTCCAAGGAGGTTTTTCAGCACGAGTACGGAAAAACTACAGGCATGATTTTCATGGAACTTGTAGAAGGGTGCAGCACAGAAGAACCCATCGTATTTTGGAAAAGATCCAAAGAAAGTATTGTTTACTTTCATTAACATTGCAAGATAGGGATTTTATGCTACGTTCTAGTGGTGTTGGAATAATTGGAAAAATTGGTTCTGACTCGAAAAAATCACGTGAGAAGTCGGAACATTAACAAAGCAAGAAAGGTCAAGCTTTGGCGGAGGTCCGGGCTCTTTTCACTGTTTATTTTTATCCAAACACGAAGAGGGGCTGTCATGTTCTTACACCTTGTGTTTAATATGTACCATTACTTTCACTTTGTAAAGTGAACTAAATATGGGAAGTTGCTGTAACAGCCACACCAAGGCCAGAGCAGCAGAATAAAGAGGAAAAACAGAAGCAAGCTGTCAACAATAAATTAACTTTTCTACTTTTTAAAGAACATTTCAGCTAAAAGTATCCAATATACCTGGGAAAAACTTTGTTTTGATTAGTGCTTTAGTGGTGCAAATCAGTTCACTCAGTTACATCTGAAACTGTAGTTACTTTAGCCTCGAGAGCCAGACAACAATTTAGCCTCTTAAAATACAGCTCTATTGTTTTATCAATACATATTCTATAGTTTTGGCAATGTTCAGGGACTCACAACATCACAAGCTAAAAACTTCCTTACTAACTTTGCATTTTTAAACAGGTGTGGATGACAGCATGAGGAAGGTATGAGGTGGGTTTGCATAGTTCTGGTAGAAAGGATTTCTTCGTTGTTTTTCTGACAGACGAGAACCAATAAAATGTTTTGGAAACACGTCTGAATTGATGCAGTTTAGATAGGAAGCTAGCCTCAAACATGCATTTTGGCCTTACAGTTCTTCTATTTTAAGCTTTTCCTTTGACAAATCTGTGAAAATAAAAAAACAAAGAGGCCAACAAATGTGAACCCAACTTGCACTGCAACCCAAAATAGCTGCCTTCTTTATTTAAATGCCTACATTTGTGCACATACTGAGCGATTTCCTCATTTTTCTGCCACAAACAGCACACGTACTGTTGCAGATCAATGCTGCATGAAAGTGAAAAAACTCTGGCAAGAATACATTAAAGTCGTGACTTGTTCTGAAAAAGTTCCAGCTCTTTCCATCACATATTCTGCCCAACAGATGAAGGACGGCACTGTAAAGCCCTCCAGACTTTATATTCGAGAGCGACCCGAGACTTGACAACTAATTAACACACATGGGAGCTGGACACAGTATCTGCTGTGTAATATTATGCAATGTAATAGGACAACTTTGTGTTTGGGAAGCTTCTAATGTCCAGTTGCACCTTCTGCTAAAATCTTCATGTTGCCGACTGAAAACAGCAAAGATGGGAGAATCTCTGCTGAACCGAGTGCTCACTTGCCCTTTGAGTGGGATACTGAAAACGAGCTGTATTACAGGATCCACGTGTGGCTGAGAATGTGCTGTAAAAATCAGGTTGTACGACTGGACATGATGATGATGATGATGATGATGATGAGTAAAAACACGCTGTGTGTGAGTGGTGATCTGGTGTTTGAGTGTATACACATGCGATGGATTAGTTTACACGGTGCTGTAATAGTCACTTGGAGTGGTTTGCTCCCACAGATGCGTACTCGTCGCTGTGGGACTTGTAGCTGCCGTTATGCTGGGCGCAGGGTGATGACATCACGTCCTCGCTGAGTGCCACCGAGCCTTCTCTGTCGCTTTCGTAGTCCTCCTTTTCTTCCCTGTCGTAGTCCCTTTCCACCTGGAATTTCAACGAGCAAAAATGAAACCTGGTCGGGAAAAACTGAACTTAACAGAAAATTGTAATACTCAATGATGAGACAGTAGAAAACTACTAATGAACACAAAAGATTAAGACAAAACAA
>CAFUXE010000098.1:194665-221684 GCA_903364295.1 Serranus cabrilla
CTCGTCGATCAGACGCTCAGATCGTTATCGACAGCAGAGATGGAGTGCGATAAGACGTAAACGTGTCGCCTTTGTTTCATCTCTACAGTACACTTTAAAAAATAGGTCAGTGTTCACGTGGTTTGATGCCTGTGTGTGAGAGACAGACTGTGAAAGATTCACCAAAGAAACAAGGTTACTGACGGGGGGTCTGCTGGGGACAGGAAGCAGACATGCAGCGGGACGTTTTCCTCGAGTCTTTTAGTGCGACAAAGCTCGGCTTCATTAAACTATCAGTGCGACAGCTTCATCTGCCCGCCAGGGACTGATCAGCAGATTCTGGATCAGCAGAGCGAGTGCTACCTCAGTGATTTGTCCCTAAAGCGTGAGATTTATTACCTTCGTTGGCTTGGACTTGTTCTTTATCCTGTCCTCGTCCTTGCGGCTCCTCTTCTTCGATGTGGAACGGTCCTTTCTGTCTCTGCTGCGCTCCCTCTTCTTGTCTTTCTTACCTCTGAGAGAAGCAAACAAATTGACAAAAAGAGAACAATCACAATCTTGCAGACACAAAGTCACTGATATGTTTAGTCCACAGTCAATTATAAAAATAGTCAATTAAGAGAAACATAATATTTCTATCTATATAGTCACTCATTCTAATGTAATATGACTCGCAGTATGAAAACAAAACTGCAATCTACAAAATTATATTGCGTCACATTTCCTTTAAGAATTCCTTGAACATTTCTGGAACGGTTTGAGAGGATAAGTAGGGACTGATTTACCTTTTTGGCGAGGGGGATCTGGCTTTCCTCCGGGGGCTCCGGGACCGGTCCTTGCTCCTCTTCCTGTGGCCTCTGAAAACAACACATCTGCTGGATTATGTCTTTTTTGTGGAGAGGGGTCAGAAAAGTGGCAAAAAACACAGAGATATACACCTCATTATATTAAAGCTTTATAAAATAGTAAGATATATTTTCCCCATGGAGCCAAATCCAGGCAGCAACTAGACCTATAAAGTACCCGTAATTTAATGCACAAAATGTAAAAACCTTTCAAGGACCTATAATAAAATTTTTCATTACCAAGTGATTGCAAATCTGGGAAACAATGACATAAAACGTCACGCACTGACTCATTAAAGCTGCGTTAACAGCTACAGGAAATTAATTCCATGACTCCCTCAAAACTTTCATGGATTTAACTTATTCCAAGACTTTTCCAGGCTTGCAAAATGAGATTTTGAAATTCCATGACCTTTCCAGGTTTTCCATGACAGAGGAAACTCTGGATAACCGGGCGGCACTAGAGGAGGACAGATTTTGTTTTCCTGATAATACATTATGTGATTAAGTGACTGACTCCAGGACTGTAATATCATTTGGACTTGTTTTAAATTAAATAAATCATTTTCCCAACATACTTTGAGCGGCTGCGACTGTGTCTCCTGTCTCTGGAGCGAGAGCGCCTCTTGTGGCTGCTTCTGGAATTGTGGGAGTCGTTCCTCGGCCACACCTTGGCCGCCGGTCTGCTCCAACGAGAGTAAAACATAAAACAGAAGTCACAAAGTGGACAGAATCATACAGCATGATCACAGCAAGTGAAGTTAAAGCTCTGAGTTGGGCACCTGTGTCTCGAACGTGACCTTTTCCTTCGCGACCTTGAGTGCGAGCGCGAGCGTGACCGTGAACGGGACCGACGTAACCTCCTGGAGCGACTGGAGGAACGCTTCTTTATGTCCGCTGGAGGGAGAACAGCAGCCTCAACATCAGAACAACTTCGTTTCACCTCTGATTTAATACTTAATACATGCAGAAACAGTGAAAGTGTACCCGGATCGATGGCAGCAGCGATGGTGCACTGGGCTTCTCTCACCCGCTTCATCACACTCTCTAGCTCCTTAGCAGCAGCCTGTGGCGTCATCTCTGGGGGTTTTACTATGGCGTTATTGGAATGATTCACCCTGCAGACATAAAACAACATCCACTGAAACAAACCACTACAGACTGGTTGGTTCTGTTATGATTCATGTCATTTTTTAACACTAATCCTTCTCTTTCACCAACCAAACACATTTCTTCTTCCAACACTCACAAATGCTTTCTTATTTGGGATTTGTTCTTCAGTAAGAACAGAAACTTTGGCGTTTCCTTTCTGCAGAATAACTTCTACTTTTTTAATGTTTGGAATCTGGTGCTCCCATTTCATTTGACATCTTTTGGGGCGTTCTTGACTTCATTCTCTCGACTTTCCTTTAAAGTTCTTAGCGAGCACATGGCCCTGAACTCTCATGTCCTTATGATGATTAGCCAATGTTTTCCTGCTAATTAGGTGAAACTGGTTCGTGCTTTCAACTTACAAGGAAATGGGATTCATCATTTAAAGAACACAGTTCTGCAGTTTAAGAGCACCTTCATTAATCTGAAGAAGATAAATGAAGAAAATATTAGTATTGAACGTACTTCAGCGGTCTGTCTCCGAACATAATTCCATTGAAGGTCAGGGCTCGAGCGACGGACTCCTGCTCCACAAACTCTACGAAGGCGAACCGCGTCGGCTGAGTCTCGTCTCCGGCCATTCGCACAAACTTTACATCTCCAACCTGCTTGAAGAACTCCAACAGCTGATCTGCAGTGGTGGTCTGTAGGAAGAAAGATAAAGAACTAGACTGAACAACAAGTTTGCAGCTAAAGCTTTGATCCTCTGCCTGAATTAGTTTGGGGTTTTCAGATTAGTTATAACAGGCTTCACGTCTCCTTATTTTCTAGCATAGCAGCAATCTAACAGCACCAAAAATTGCATAAAGAGAGAATAAAAAATCATATCATGCATCTGTATTTGCTTGGCGCATCAAGATGTTTCTGACTGTAGAAAGGGGTCAAAGAAAGCTTTTACCAAAAATAGCCTAACATGTTTCATCCAATAAATGACTTCAGACAATTCTATTAGGAGAATTACATCTTAAAATATGATGACAGGAATTTTAAAATGACTAATATTCAATAAAAGCTTTGAATGCAAGAAAATAACCCTCCATACAGTCCAAACTGCAGCCATAGCCACTGACAGCATTATTGATCTTTTATAGTTAGAGTTCAGAACTGTCATGAATAATGATGTATGGATGGAAATAAGCCATATTGCACTGAAATATGAATGAGGGAAATGATTGCTTGTAAAAGAAAAAGATGGCTGCTATATAAAGGATATATCTTGTGAAGTTCTTTCATTTACTTATTGTCAATAAATTCCCAAACATGATAAATCTTCTTCCTCTGTGCCAAAGAGCTCCACTGTTCCCTGAAAACTACACCGCGCTGCCGCTGAAACACTCAGATCTGACGTTTTGTTACCTGTGAGTTCAAGTTGCCGACGTAGACCGTCCTCCTGATCTCATCCACTTTTGAGGGATCCACGTTTCCCATGAGGGGGGGCTGGTTGTGCGCTGACGCTGTGGGGTCCAGAGCAGCTGATATCCGATTCACAACAGGAAGATTCAGCTGCAGGTGAGAAGCAAACACACAGGACACATGATTAACAGATACAAGCAGTTCTTATCGGTTAAAGTGTAAATACTTTTTATATTCTTCTTGCTTTAATTGTGTATACTTTTTATTGCTTGTTTCTCTTTTTGGCAGGTCTTGAAGGGCTGTGTTTAGTTTTGTCACCAGATGTCACTTGGAGCCCGAAAGCTTTCAAACTTTATTCGGCACAAATATAAAAGAAAGCCCCAAACCTTCATATGGCTTTAATTCGCCCATCCCTAAAGATGTGACAACACGAGATCTGAAGGATGCTGACTCACATTCTGAAGTGGAGCTGGGGTGGGAATTGGCAGCAGTCCCCCACCAGGAATCAGACTGGGCACTGGGGCGGCAGGAGCCAAAAGCGACAAGGCCTTGGCCTCTTCTGGGATTTTGCCTGCAGACAGAAGCAGATATTAGTGAAGGCAATAGAGGGCGTCTTCTCTCTGTCTCCTCTATGTCTGCACAATTAGCCCACTGTATTCTAGAAAGAAAGAGAGCATACACTTCCCCATACAACCTACAAGTCTTCTACTGTCTACTACTGGAGACCGAGCATCCTTACTTTGCTTTTTGTTAAATTAGTCAAGCTGAATTATCATTTTCAATCAAAATCTTAACTTTTTTTTCAAAAACAAAAGATTTTTTTTTGTCCTTGGTCTCTTTTCATAGATCAAAAAAAGAAAAAAAAAACACAATGCAGAGAATGAGTCAACACTTTGATGCATGGGTCACCTGTACTGGAAACATATTGAACCATACGATATCAAGCATGGGCGCTTTCCGTGGGGCGATCGTTTCGCAGTGTTGGAAAGGTGTGCAACACAAGACAACCCCAATGGCTGCATCACTAATAGCACACAGGACATCAGATACAGAAAAGAACAACAATTTTAAGAACTGTAGGAAATGTTAGCCAAGACTTAGCTATAAAAAAACAACCAATTAGGAATTTCCACTCTGGATTAAAATCTGCTGCTTTCATAGCTGGAGAAAAGAGCTACGTTAAGAAACCAAATAACTACAAATGCACTTCATTATAGCTGGAAAGCCCTGAGTATGAATTACAAAATATATCTCAACGACGCAAGGCATTAATGCATGTGTCACGAAAGTTAAAAAGAGAAAATGATGTTGAATGGAGAGTGACTGTGTTATTATTTAACACTAAACATCCATAGCAGAGCTGTAATGAAGTAATGTGAGGAAAAAACAACCTTTTACTACAGCACAGGTGATATTTACAAGATTCTACTGGGTCTCACTTTTATAATGTCTAGCCCCTCACTATGTCAACAGGAGTAGGTGACAAGAGAGTTAAGTGTTAGTGATCCTCCTAGCATCCCATGTGTGATACACATCCCACCGGTATGCCGTAGCAACCTGGACAGAATTCAATCACACACAAGCTGCAGCTGTAGCAGAAAGAGAGAGGGGGTGGGGGTTGGACAATAATCAAAACAACAAACCAAAATAACAAATATAAACACAAAGCTAGAGATAAGCAATACTGTAGTTTTCTAGATAGAGACAGTAGAGAGTGGACAACATGGGAAAGTATAAAAGGAAACAAACCAAAAGAAAAAATAAATAAATAAAAAGAGACAAGGTGTCCATCTTGGAAGGTTCAGCAGGCTATTCTCCTGGTCACATTCCCCCTTGAAGGCTGCGTTGGCCCGATCGGGGATAGTGGCTTGGAAAACAATGCCTGACTCAGGCTAGTGTAGTGTAACAGCTGGGCCAGTCTAGTCATCTGATATGCACACATAATCACACAGAAAAAACATACAAAACCAAATTAATAAACTCAGTAGCCATCTAGCACCAAGTCACGTGGACAAAAAGCATCAAGTTAGAGGTGATATCATTTTTTTTTTGTACACAACAGTGGCACCAAAAAAAGGGGGGAGGGAAATTTAAAGAAAAGGAGCAGCAAAAATGGAAGAGAGAGAAAGGGGATAAGTTAGCTGTGATGCCATGATGGGACTTATTTTCCATGAAACATTATGTCTTACAAATACACTAGTTCCAGAGAATCCAGTGTTTACAAGTGAGGTAAATAATGCAGCTTCAAAAACATTCAACAAATGTTAACTGAGGACACCACCTTGTGAGAGCAAACAGAAACCCTAAAGCTAGGCGCTTTAAAAAATACATATCTACGGTTTTATAGAAGTGATACAACCAGTCACCTGTCTCAAAAAGTGTCTAAAATCAAAAATACCCAGAGGCACAACTTGCCAATTTTCCATGTGAATTAAAAACAAATCAACCAAAACACCAAAACTGTTCAAGGGGGAGGAGGCCGTAGCAAGTCCACTGAGACAACTCAGATATTTAATTTTTATACCTTTAAACGAAACGGGCTGCACTCACCTTCCGCACATGGCACTACTATCAGAGCTCTGTCAATAAAAACAGTATTGGTGAGATGTTGCGCCACACCAACACTGGAGGGGTCTCGGTACTTTATATAGCACACTTTGGACGAGAAAGACAGAGGGGCATTGCTGTGAAGGAAAGGAGAAGCATAAAAATTGCAATTAGTTAATTATTAAATCTTAATTTGAATGTTTTCAAGGACCGCAAAAAAGGCCGCAAATCCGCGGTGTTGCCTAGTTCGCCATGCCGTGGAAGGTTGTACTTACTCCGGCGGGTAGAGCCGCAGCTCCTCGATGTCTCCCAGGAACCCGAACAGGGTCCGCATCTGCTCGCTGCTCACGGCCGAGGACAGGTTGGTGACCTGGACGACGGCAGTCCCTGGTATTCCGCTCATTGTGCAAAACTGATAAAACAATCTTTCAATAATTATATTTATACAATATTTATTCCTTCGTCTCGGTGCAGTTACATCCAGCGAAGGGTTCTGGCTTCTTCGTTTTGTTTGACAGGGGTTGAAAAAAAACTTCGAGGTGCTCTACCGCCCCCTTGTGGACGGCACATTACCACCCAGGGCGACAAGTAACATACAGCACAAAGTCAGGGGGAAATTAATACATACGAATAATAAGTTATATTTATCAATACATACATTATTTAAAAATTAAAATAAATAAGTCTGGATACACATACAATACCGCAAATAAATGGGTAGAAATAATAGACAATAAAACAGCAAAAATATAATATAAATGATTAATTTAACTGCTGAACCTATTATTATAAGATCTTTTACCGCAAAAGTAGTTTATTTGAGTCATTATTCTAAATAGCATTTTTCTTTATATTTTAGATTATCTTTAAATAACATTGAATAAACCTATTTTTCCTGCAAGTGTAGTTTATTTGGTTCATTATCATTCATTTCTTAATATTCTGTGTTTTGATTGAATAACATACATACATAATTTATTTTTGATGCTCACATAGTCATAATAAGCATTAAGACCCTTTACATAAGTAGAAACACTGTTACAAGGAAAATCCTGCATAAAAGTATAACCAGGCTTTCATCAAAGCCACCAGACTCCATTGACAAAACCAATAATTTTACCTCACAGAACATGGGAGCTGCTGGTCTTGATCGGTTTATGTAATTATGCAACATTGGTGTTTAAAACGGTTAGTTCAGTGTCACCAAAGTCACACGTTAAAGTTGTTTATTAGCACTTAAAGGTAAAATTATTTTCAACTGTAGCTCCAAATGAAAAAAAGTATCCAAGGAGACAAAACTTAAACTTAATCCGATAGATTTTTTATTTCGAAGCTTCTGAGCTGATACTTCTGATGAATATGAATAAGTACCTTGTACAACCAAACTTTAATAGAAAAGGGTATAGAAATTCTATAAAATATATTCTATTCATAATATTCAATAATTCAAGGATTATTTGTCTTACTTACCATCATTTTCTCAGATCAGCTGCTGTTCACTGTGAAGGAAAAGGTAAATATGAGGTTAAAAACAAACAAACCCAGAGGATGAAATAAAGACAGACGAGTCCTTGCTAAAGAGCATTAGTTTATTTTCCACAGGTTACTTCAGAAACAGGTAATTATGTACAAAATCTGGAATGTTGGATAAATGCAAATCAATCATCATCTCACTGTGGCTGTTTCCAGAGAAACCTTAGAAATACTAGCTATACATTAAAACGAGTGCCTCTGCATTGCAATTTATTGCTGGTTTTACAATCGCAAGTCACTAATGCCGTTAATTCTTTTCTCAATTTTTTTTCTTAAAGAGTATTTACAATTTGATTAGTAAGGTCTAAAAACCACAGAAGACTACTAAATAAATAAGAACAATACGGGAGCATAAGAAACCGACCAACATGAGTGAAGAAAATGTGACATGTTTTTATCTCCCTAGATTGTCTACGATGTCAGACTTTTTTTTTTTTGCCATGATTATAAAATAAAGTGACCATTACCGCAGAAAATGTCCCCCCTACTCACCCACAAAATGAATACAAATAATATAAACAATTCATGTGTAAAAGACTACGTTCTGTGAGAAATTTGGAAATCATTAATGTCATTTGCTTGTGAGCAAAATGTACCAAATTTAGAGTCAGTTAAAAAAATTAAGGGTACAGCTACATTTACGACTATTATTATTATTATTATTATTAAAGGGGTATTAAATTTAGCTAATTACCACAGTGTTTTTATTTTGGTTCAACAGTGCCACAAGCATAAAATATGGGTCAATCTTTACTACATACGGGACAGTAGAAGACACAATCTACTGTGAACAAGTTGAGGGAAAACCATTCAAATTCTAGTTCAATATATAGTAAAAATTCAGTGGTCACAAATGTATTTTTGAAATTTATGGGGCCTTTATTCTGTGAATTGTATCATTTCCGTTTCTTCTGGAAACACGTCTCACTGAAGAGTGAATGAATATTAATGGAGAGGTGCACAGAGAATTTGAAGTTACTTTAAAAACATTTTTCCTTTCCGACACAGCTCTTTGACAAACATTAGGAATGTTCTGAGATGCAGCTTTGACTGGATTAGTTGATTACTTTTGCACAGATGAACATCAGGAGTCATGGTGATCGAAGCGACAAACGGGAATTAAAAAGCCTCGGGCAAAGTGACACAAACATTCACCTTTACACAATGCAGAGAAATCTTTCCGTTGAAGCACTGTCGTACATATTTCCTGTGCTATTTCATTACAAAAAATGATTCTTTTCACAATATAAAAACCATGTAAAATCATCGGTGATTACTAAAAGGTTGTGTTTGTGTAAAAAATGCTGTCTGATGTCGTCTTTCTGAATGAAAATAAAGGCTTTACGTATTGCTTTCAAGCCGTTATGCTGCAAATGTACTCAGAAGGTGTGTGAATATGTGAATATTGCTCGGGTTGTGGGGTCAAAGGTCCTTCCCCTTTTTCAAACAGTTCAAGGTCTTATGGCACTTGACAACTCGTCTCTCCCAACTCTACTCTCTGTACAGCGAAGAAAAACAAACAACAGATCGAGAAAGTGATGAATAAAAAGCATGATAAAACAATTTGTATAGACACAAAAGGCAAACTGTGGTCTTCTCCCATGTAAAAATGAAAATGAAAATAATAAAACAGACAGATGTTGAAACCCCTGCAAAACAAACATCTCGCCCAATGGCTGCCTGGAAGATGAAGCCCTTAACAAATTAAACATGATTGAAACCTGTTCTTGTTCAAATATCTTTCTCAAGTTGTCTCCTGCTTTTGCCTTCTGTCCACATTTTCCAAACTTGCTTTGGTTAACTAGCATAACCGCCACCTCGCTCTCCGTATAAAGGAATAGCTCGGACATTTTGGGAACTATGATGGTAAAAAAAAGTTCCTCAAAATGTCGAACTTTTGCTTTAATCAAAAGCTTCTGACTGGCAAAACAGATTAAGGCTGAGCAAACACATGCTACACCTCTCCTCTCACATTTCACACCAAATATTTGAATTTCCTTTCCCAGTCTCGTTGAGTGATCCCATGCAGACTGCGTGTCTTCATTCAGTTTGTGTCCACACGGCCCAGGTGATATGCAGAGCAGTCGCTGTGTGATATTTGGGAGTGGAAGCGAGGACAGAAGTGTTTGAGGGCGTTCGCAGGTTTATGGAAGCAGGGGGGGGAGTGGATGATTTTCCTCTTCTCAAACTCTTCGATCTCGCAGGAAGAGAAACAAAACTATATCTCTCCGGACACCTCCTTGATCTACATTCGTCTCCACATGAAAAGCACGTAACATTGTCCTCCAGAAAAGATCGCACGGCAGACCAGAAAACGGTTTCAACATCTTAAATAAAAAGAAAAAGGCAAATTGGATGACAGAAGAGAGGGAGCTTTGTCTCCCCCTAGTGGTCAATTCACATCAATGCACAGAAATAAAACCTAATTTATGATAAAGGATTTCTGGACAAAAAAAAAAAGATGATCTGTACAGAGACCACAGTAATTATTTGCATCATCTTCAGCTTCTTTTTGTATAAAAATATATATACCACAGTGATGGCCTTTTGAGGACTCGTACTTGCAGAGGTTCGCCGCCGTCTCACTCTGATCCACTACATTCAGTGGTTTTCCCCGTTAAATCAAGGCTATGCAGATCTCTACTATAAATAGTCCCAACAGGTATCAACAGGTCAGTCTCCTCTGTGTATAAAAATATGAGAGTCAACAGAAATCTCTCTTCTCGTGTCCCTCCGCTTCAGAGGTCAGTTTCAGTTGAGTCTATGCTTGCGTTTCTCTTACGATAGTCAAATCCACAGTGTTGGGAAACGTCTTCAGGAGGGACACTGCGTTCCCGTGATCGATATTCACAAAGCTGTATCCATTCGCCTGCGAGAAGAGAAAACATCTGGTTAACAGCGAGAAAAATTAACCAATAAACCTTCAACTAATTGCAAAAAAAAAGCAGCAGAATACCTGGATGATTTTATCTCCAGGCTGAAGAATCATGGAGGCCGGGCCCTCAGGTTGGACCCTCGTCACGAATATACCCTGAAATCATATCATACAGAAAATAATTACTGAAATTTAATAAAAATGTTCTGGTACAGGATAAAAATTCTAGACATCAGACACTCCAACTACAACAGATAATACAGCAAAAATAACACCAGAATATATGGTTTTAAAATATAAATAACTTTACAAATAATCACAGATCAGCTTTAAAATCTAAATAAATATTCGTTGCCTTTAACAATCCATTTTTCTTAAAGAGTTAACTGAATCTGGAAGCTTGTTTCACACGTTTACAGCACATGTTGTTGTAATTTATCTTTAATTTTAGATAAGATCTAGTATTTGAGTAGGAATTATTCGTAGCCATTTTTCTTCAAAAGTAGATGACGGTCTCAGCTCTGATACCAAATATTCCTTTAGTAGCACAAGTAAAACAATACATACATTAAATAAATCTACTGGGAATTGTGCAAGTAGAGAAAATAAACTATTATTTACAAAATAAACGAAGATAATAAAAGATAAAAATTAAAACATTAAATTACATATAATAAATAAATAAATAAATAATGCAGTAGATGATAATTAAAAGCAAATTGGCATTAAAAGGAATAATGTAGTGCAGCTTCTTTTCTCCCAACATATTTTTTATTTATAAAGACATCCATAATTAATACTAAAACTAATCTGTACTGAATGCGTTCCTATGTGGGTGTACAGTACAACTTAGGAAAGCAATTCCTTTGGATGTAATTAAAATATGAATTGAACATAACGCGTCCTTTGAGAGCGGTACAGTAAATATATAAACTTACATTGTCGTCTGGACGAAAAGGATTTCCCCGACCGCCCACTCCTCCTGATATACTGAAACCCAGCTCGGGATTCTTCTCCACTTTCACACGGATCTGAAACACACCCACACACTTTCATTAGCTATTATTCATTGTTAATTGCATGAATTTCCAACGTAACGCTTGAAATACCACAGCAGGAACAGGTGCTTTTTAACTGGCTCGTAACAGTAACTACACATGAAACATGAGAAAAGCACCTTTTTAAGCAAGAACGTGAATTAGCTTTTTTCTTTTAAATATGAAGCTACAGCCAGCAGGTGGTTAGCTTAGCTTAGCATAAAGACTGGAAAAAAGGGGAACAGCACAAGCAATATCTACAAAACAAGACACAATAGTTACACATAGATGAAGGATGGAATTCAATAAATAATGGTGGAAATAATGTTAAAAAACACAACTAAAACAAGCATCTTTTAATTTTCTTTGTCCTATTTATTTTAACATATATTCCAGCAATTTAAAATAGTTAACAAAATTATTATTATGAACATGGAGAAAGAGGGAGCAAGTATAAATATGAGTTTTATCCAAAATATTAAGATAAACAGTATCGGAAATGTTTGCATCTAAGCTGTTCACAAATTATATAATTATGAACAAATAATGAAGCTGAATGTCTATTTTTAATAATAATAATAATAATAATATCTGACCAAATTTATATAGTGCTTTTAAAGATACTCAGTCACTTTTCATAGAATATGAACAAAAAACAGAAATAAGAGTTTAATGAATATTATTCCAATTATGAATATCATGCTCACTAATTAACAGGTTCAATCTTGTTTTAATCTGATAATTTACCCGTTAACAATTATTCAAATCAGACCTAAACCAAGCCAATAACAAATCTGATTCATTTTTAAAGGTCTTGAGTATTTCTTCAGGCGATCTGAGAATAAACAGCATGCTTCACCTCTTGCAGTGTGTCGAGCGGGACGCGTGGGGCCCCCGGGGGCTGATGGGACACTTTGAGCATCAGGTAATCGATGAGCTGCTCTCTGGATGGGTGGCGGGCCATGGACGCCTGGCTCAGCTGAGGACGGACAGAAGGGCCCATCTGACCGTTCATCAAAGGCACCTGGGAGAGGAAAACAAACACAGTGAAGTTTTTGCTTTTTATTCCACTTTGCAGCTAAAAGTGTGTCTGTATGAAACCTACTTTTCTGTGGGGGTCCAGGGTGTAGCTCTGCTGTCCTTGGGGAAACACATCATCCTGAAAGGGAAAAAGCAAAGCAATGATCATTAACCTCCCTCCACTGGAAACTCATTTACAGAAGGGGATAATAGACAAGACGGACAATTAGATGGTGACATGAACATTTCTCATGTCTGGTAATGACGTTAGGCAGTGATGTGTTTCTTTAGAAGGAGGTGAAAGGGACACAACTGATTAAAAAATGATGGAAAACTGTGCTTAGTTTCTCTTCGGACACTATAACTCTGAACATTAGCTTTCTGGAGACGAAGTGAATTTTAAATGTTAAGCAGGGGAGAGGGGTTACACAACACTTCTCAGACATCTCTAGTCCCTTTTTCTCTTCTACTGATTCTAATACCCACTTTCTAAACCACTTAGACACACACCTCTAACCACTTACCTTGTGCAAACACAGTTTTCATCCCCACACACAAAGTGAGAGGGATATGAAGTGGTGCTGAAGTGATTGAAAGGTGAAGTTAAGATGATGAATGAGCAAAATAAGGATTTAAAGTGCAGTTAAAAAGGAGAAGAAAATCACTTGTGTGGAGATGCATTAAAATCAGGGGGTGTGAGTGTGACATGGTGGAGGAATAACACACACCAGGATCATTATTATGATGTTAAAGCACCAGTGAGGTTTAAAAGGGGGTGTTTTGTACCATGCATGATATAACATATCTGACTAGTAATTTGGACTCAAATGAAAGGGATAGTTCGGATTTTTTTTTGAGGCGGGGATGTACGAGTGAGTTATCTTTATTCGGTGTATTTCCTACAGTAGATGCTGGAAGAGAAGCTGGAACCAACACAGAAGCTCAGCACTTAAAAAGCAGGAAAGACACATTTTAGCCACCTAAAAAAGCCTAAGCTAATAAATAAATAAATATGAGTTCTACTGTAAGCTATATTTAAAATATTTCCTGTGCTTTACCTTGCCATTAGGCACCTTTTTCCAGTGAGGAACCACAGCTATACTCTCTTCAATGCCACCAAACTCCATTGAAAAAAGAAGTGATTTTACCCTGCAGAATACAGGTGTTGCTGGTCTAACGCTGCCTCAGTCAGTTAGGTAAATGTTTGAGTTTGATGTTTTAAAACGCTAATTCAGATTTACCAACGTGCCACAATAACATAAACTAACTGAGCAAGGTTTTGGTAGACCAGCAACTCCAGTATTCTACAAGGTAAAATGACCGTTTTTGTCAATAGAGTCTGGTGGTTTTGAAGAGAGTAGAGATAACAGCTTCAGCTCCCCTCTGCGTAAACAGAGCTCTCTAAAAGCAAGTGGGGAAAATATTCTAAATCCAGAGCACACTTAATCTGATTGTTTTTAGGTGGGGCTTTTGAAAGGTCCCCCACCCACAGCAGTACCTCATACAACCCCACTTCATAAAAATCCAAACTCTCTCTTTAAGGTAGGCTTTCTTTATGAGGAGATTGGCCTGAAAAAGCTTAATTTCTTGGAACAAGCCTGTTACGTCACAGCTTAGGGAGACACTGTTTGCTGCCAGCTGGGTTCACAGGAAATACAGACCTGCTGTAAAATGTGTCTCTAGAAATAAAGGTTCCCCCTCTGCACAAACAACAAACATTTTCTTGTTTATTACTTTGATGAGATGTGGTAATAATGCCACTCTACAATTTGTATGGGAGCACATTTTCGCAAATGTGATATAAAGATAAAGATTTTTGTGTCATTACAATGAGAAATGTTTTTCAAAATATATTAACTCAATATTTTGAGCCATTATAATAACTTACAGGTTCTTATTTTTGCATCACAAGGATACATTTTACTTTTTTTTTTCTTTTACTATTGAAAAAATGCTTTCATAGTTATGTGAGGATTAGATTTTAAATGAAATTAGCTAAATCTCAGTGACAGAAGCTCAATTCATATTGATTTCAGTTGTTTTTCTCTGATGCTTGGTACGATGGTACAAAAAACATGCAGGCCCCCTTTTAAACAAGTCACACTAAGAGGAGCTACACAAACTAGAGTCCACCCATTGTTTTTGTCACATGAACTAGAAGGGGTCTGTGGTCGTGTGAAATCAGACGTTAGGAGAGACATTAGACATTCTCTTGCCTATAAAAGGACAAGTGAAAGGTTCAGAGGCCCAGTGACCACTTCTCATCATCGAGGAGAGAAGGAAACAGACATGTAATCTTCTACAGGATGTGAAACTAGCAGGAACTGGAAGCCCTGAGCTGCAGGAGCCAACTTCAAGTTCACAGTACTCACACAGAAGCCCAGAGCTCCGTAGGGCTGTCCGTCCCTGGCGCTAAACACCAGAGACCCTTGGCTGGCATGCATATCCCTACAGCTGCCGTAGTGAGACCAGCTCAGCGGAGCGTTATTGGAATTATAGGAGCGAGACAGCGCATTCTGAACACAGGGACGACACGGTACAACCAGCACCGACCGACAAGTCAGCCGTGGCCATGCAATCCACCAAATGAGTGACGACACATAAAAGACACAACAGAAACATGCAGTGAATCAGACACATTGTGCATACAGCTGGGTTAGTAGGCTTTGGTAAACTTCCATATTAAAGGGTCGGTTCACCTAAATATTTGGAATGGTTTATATCCACACAGGTTGGGTTTTATGTGCCCAGGTTTTGAGACACCCCGTTTTTTGACCTTCAAAACTCTTATTAGTTTAATTAGGTATTTATTTTCTGGAGGCAAATAACTCAAAGCCTGGGCACACATAACCAAACTTATCTGCAGGGCTTTGACCAGATGAGGCTTGTTATTGTAAACAGGTGATACAACCCTTTAAAAAGGAGCTAAAGAAAAGCATCAGATATTTTCTTCGTATTCACATGATGTTGTAATGTTCTTTGGTACTATCAAAGTCATTTATGTTACAGCATCCTTATGACAAGTTTACGACTTTATATGAAACTGTATCCTTGTTGTGCTGCCCTGACTGTATTTATAGTTTGTGACGTACACGTCGTAGGTTAACTTCAACAAAAACAAACAGCAATTACACTCTGAAACTGTATCATCTAACATTTCATCATATGCCAGTGGTGCTTTTTACCTTTTCCATTTTCTTGGCCTCGATGTGCCGCATCACCTGGTCTCTCCAGTCAGCTGGCACCCTTCCCGCTCCGACCCCTCCTGACACCTGTCCCGGCCCGTCCAGCAGCGAGTGCTCAGACTTCACCCTGGTGTTGGGCCTCTTGCTGGGACTGCTTTGCTGGTAGTTGAAATCGCTGACAGACATGGTCCTCTCTGGAAGCTCGTGGGGCTGCGGCCTGGCGCCGTGAGGCCTGGAAGCTCCGGGTACGTCGATGCTGTAAGTGCGAGCAGACAGGGGCCTCTGCATGGCCTGGCTCATCGCCAGCGGGCCCCTGGCGAGGGTGTGAATGTCCCTGTACGTCATGTATTCCCCGTCGGGCACCTGTATGCGCCTCGGGTCGCCCATGGAGGCGGTGGAAGCGGTGCTGCTTTGCCTCTGCAGAGTGCTGCTCCTGGGCTGGCTTCCAGCAGAATGAAGTCTCTCCTTGGCCCACATGTCCCCGGAGGGTTTGGGAGCCATGGGAGGCCCCCTCTGCTGGGGCTGTAGAGGATACGGAGGTGCTTGATTGCGGTTGGAGTAGTTGGTGTTGGCTAGTGAGTGTGGAGGAGGAGGGAGGTAGCCTTGGTGCTCCGGGGGCAGGGGGGTCCTCTGGGCCCAGAGGCCCTCTTTCGGCATGGCACTGCTTGTGTACTGTATGTTGTACTGAGGAGGGGGGATGCCCATGGCCATGCTGGAGGAGACTGGATATCTGCTGGTGCTCGCAGGAGGCTTAGAGGAGGAGAGCAGGTCTGAGGAGGAGGCAGAGGAGCCGGGGTAGATCTGGAGAGTCTGGTCGTTCAGTAACTGACTGGCTGACTTGCTCCGGACTATGCTCTGGCCCTGAGCTCCTGGCCCGGGGCCAGCTCCTGCCATCCTCGTCATCCCTGCTGCATCGTAGGAGTCGTCGTTCCCATCAAAGGAGTATAGCTTCATGCCTCCTGTTTCTATGTTACTGACACTGTGGGACTTCATCACCTGCGGGGGATGGCACCTTTTCTCCGGGGACAGTTCCTCTGTGCTGCGAGACAGAGACATGTCACTGCTGCCTGTGCCGCCTGTCAGGCCCACATGCACGGCAGATGTCTCTACTCTCATCGCTTGGCTTTTGTTGCCCAGACTATTGATGCAGTCACTGACCTGCTGGTTTCCATTCAGAAAATGCTCCATGTTGTCATTGCTAAAACCCTGCTTGCCGTCCAAGTCCTCCTGTGTTACCGAACCATTCTTGGTTTTGTCCACCTCGTCCAGCTGAACCATGTTGTCAGTCGGCAACTTGGACACGTTCATATTAATCTGGTCCCACTTGGTGTAGGTTTCTCCCATGCCGTTGTCAATTCCCTTCTCGATGAAAGCCAGCCGGGCTTCCATGGAAAGGTCGTAGTCGCCCATCTTCTCTGGAGGGGTCTGCTGGGTTTTCAAAAGGGCCTGAAGGGACGTTTCAGAGCCGTTACCATTGTGGAGGAGCGGGGTGGTGTCTTTAGGCGGGTTCATATTCTCATCCTCTTGCCTGAAAGAAAGAATAAGGACGAATGTTAGATTTAGTAAAAGCAGCAGGAGTAAGACTGTCCTATGTCAGTTGTTCCTGGCGTTTTTAGGTCTGAGTTTACCCGAGAGCTCGATTCCCATTATGTTAAACAGCATTCATTATATGAAAGTGGATGTTATTAACTTGTTTTAATGCAATTCAACTGTAAATATTAGGGATGGTTTGGACAGCAATCGTATTACTTCTACTTGGAGTGAAGCTGGATATTTAAACTCTTTATCCTTCACTTTAGGAAAACCATTTCAAACTTTTCTCCATAGTTCTTAGGTAATTAGTTGAGCTGTCAGTCAGGACTTTTAGCAACTATTTCAACCATTTGCTACTTTTTCAAGCCATTACTTTTTGCTTATCTTTATCATGCAGAAAAGTGCTGAACAATATTCTTTGTGGTCTCAGGATATTTTGTTTAGCTTTCTGTGCAAATATTTGACATTTTAAGGGCTTTGCATCCTCAGGATAGAACATGTTGCAGAAAATAATTAATACAGCTTCAGGCTTTTAATCTGAAATATAAGAATTACAGGTTGATTCCCAAACATAAAATGCTTTTATATTTAGGCTGGCAATGAAAATGAGTTAATTTCTCTATTATAATGTGAGCTGTAGTTCTTTTTTATTTTGTCTGTGTGTTGTGTATTTATGCTGCTGCCTTTTATCATTTCAATAAGACTCTCCTGCTGAAATAAAGGTTGAATAAAATAAATTAAAAAGTTATAGGAACAGTTCGCTAACAGCTTTTAAATGTTTAATTTTTACCATTTATATGTAATGTTCAGCTAGTTTAGTGTTCAGGTGTTACAGTTGCTTAATGTTAATATGCGGTTATATTTTTTTTAAAGCACATCATCATTTCTACTTCAAAGGTTGAAGAATGACACAAACCTTTTTGGCAGGAAGGGCATCTTTGCCTCTCTCTCGGGCGTGCACAGAGAGTTGTCCTGGCTGCTGTCTGTGGTCAGAGACACTGAGTCAGACATGCGTGATGGCGACGAACAGTTACTGTTGTTCTGGTTGCTGTTGGCCACAGTGTCATCCAGCAAAGAGTCTGCGTCATCTGTTAATCACAAATATCACTGTTAGTGAGCTGTTCACGGACACTGTCACATGTCAACTTTGATTTTCCCCTTCGTGTGTTATCTTTGAACCACTCAAACATGACTTTTACCTTTTTTGTCCTTACTTAAAGTCACCACTTTAGGCTGATTGATGGAGATTTCAATAAGAGGAGGTCTCATCTCTGCGATTTTCATCTCCTCCTCTTCATCAGATAGCTCCTCAGAATCCTGCAGACAAGGACGAGTATTTTAAAGCTGCATTTTTCAGTTAGAGCTTCATAATGTGCTTCTTGTTTGAGATCCTGTGAGGACTAAATGATTGTTTGCACCTCCAGTGTGTCCTCGTGGTTCATCATGGAGCCGCCTGAAGATTTCAGAGGGACCCTGTGAGAGCTGTAAGACTCTGAAGTGTCTTTCGACTCTAGTGCAGAGGAGTTTTGGGTGTTGGTAGCTACTTGGGACTCCATGTCCGATGCTGTGCCATTAGGATACGGAGCTTCTATCACCTGCACAAATACAGGACAGTCAGACAGTTAAAAAATGTTTTTCTTCCACTTGCATGTGGAATATAAAGTTTATTCGAGGGAAGTAAAATATCTGTTTTCACTGAAGCTGACCTTAACTCCCACGTCCTGCACTCCGATGTGGTTCCTCTCAATCGGTCTTGCTTCTTTCCCCGACTCGTCGCTGGACTCCTCGTCCTTCAGCCTGTGAGCCACAGACTGGGCTGTCTTCACCATATTCTTCAGCTCGTCTGGGTACGGTGTCGGGTAGCGCTTCAGGTTTCCCTCCTGGAAGAAGACAAAAACCCACAAACTTGCTGTTAAAATCATTTGGTTTGTGGTTTTGACAGATGTGGAACTAGGGAAGTTTAAATGTCAGATTTGAAAGGGAATTAAATGAATATTAAGTACATTTCAAAGGCAGTAATGTTGTCTCTGTTAAGCAAATTCCCCAATCTCAAGTACGATGTCTTAAACTTAACAACATTTTCTTGAAATTGTTGTAGAAAATAGGGCATGAGGCACATTTTACATGAGATCAGCTTCATCAAAGTGAAGGCTGTTGCCAAAATAACACAACAGCTCCCTTGCAGATTGCTAAACTATGTCACCGCAGTCATTTTTCTTTCCCCAATTACGTGAACAACTGTTTGACACTAACCCTCGGGGGTGTTTCTCTCTCGTCCTTGTCCTCGTCGCACTCAAAGGCCACCTGAGCTCGGTGCTTGCGCTGTTCCTCCCACAGAGCTGGATTGAAGCTCTCAGAGTCGGAGTTGGGAATGTCTGTAATAAAAGCAGATTTGTTAGTTTTTAATGAAGTCTTTTCAAGTCAAGCCCAGTATGTTTAATTCCTACACGTCTGACTTTGACCACAAGATGGCGCAAGGACTATGAGGTTATGCCAATCTGTTGCAGGAGCTGTGGAGGAACTTGAAATTCAGGAGTTAACTCCTTAAACTCAAACAGTGTTACTGAAATTCAGAATTGTTGTTGACAGTTAATCTAAAAACAAGTAAATATTGTGCAAGAAATTACAATTTTTAGTTCATTCTGAGCCACATCAGTCTCAGGAACTCTGGTCGTCTGCTTTTTAACAGGCCAACCAGAGTGTGAACTCTGGATAGTATGAGTCACCTGGTGTGTGTGGCTGTCATATCAAGTTGTAAAACATTATTATTGCATTCAGGTCATGACTTATTCCAGCTTCTCAGGAAAGACACAAGGAAACAGATGAAGCTTTTCAGGAAAAATTCTGTGGAAAACGTCATGATACAGAAAACTGGGAGGTATCAGAAAGATTACACAGCAACTATTATGCAGCAATTCTTGGTCATGCACCATATCACTGATGTTGGCGCAAAATAATCAAGCAGCTGACTCACTCGGTAGTTCTACAAGCGCGTATGTCTTGAACCACTAATTACTCCAAAGCTAAGATGCAACAGGGTCAGTACAGGCTGTCTGCTGTAATGGGAAACCAAGCCAAACTAACAGATGCTCGACAAGAAGAAGACGAGAACTAGTGTTTCTTTTGCAGCTCTGGTCTCTGGTAACAAGGCCCCTCATAAAATATGAATACAGGAATCCTTGCACGCCATCTTTAACACTGTTACAATAAACACGGCAGGTATTGTGGTGCCTAATAATTTGACAAAGTACTTTATTTTCCTGAAAATTAGATTTATTAGACTTACTTTTAGGTATTTTCTTACAAAACCACACATTTTTATTTACTCTATTAATGTTTTATTCTCATTTTAAATGAGAAGTTATACTATTAGTGTGAATGCTTGGTGGTATTGACTGATTAACACGCTTACATCTTTAATATCCAGTCCTGATGCTAAGAACTGATTGGTGGAAACAGGTCAAACATTTAGCCATTTGAACCAGATTCATTTTCTCTTTTCTCTTATAATTAGTCTTGCTGAATGCACAGTACTCACAGTCCTCAGTCCTGGTTTGCTGGGGGAACATGTAGTTGGTCAGCACAGTTTTGTGTGTCTCTGGATCCTCCTCTTTCTGGAGAGGGATCAGGGGCTTTGACTGTGGGAGACAAAAAGTAGGTTTGAGTGTGCTATCTGTAATCAGTGCTGCTTTGTCAACGCTCAGAGAGTGTCCCGGTGTTCTCCGAGCCTCGCTTTGGCATGGCGAGGGAACTGGGCTGCAACATCAGTACTTGAATCAACACATCACAAGTTGAACCACTTATAAAATTATTGAAGTTTCCCTGTAATTTCCCACGGTTCCTTCCAGCTGAGTTCCCCCCCTCTCTAATCCTTCCCAAACCACCCAGTGGCCTCACTTTGACTGAGTCACTCCTTAAGCACCTCTGGGTGCCTTTTCCTGTCAACCACTCCTTGATGAAGCAGGCTTAAGCTCCGTCAGTGTCCCCTAAGCCCCATCACCATTGTTGCACCTGCCTTACAGCATCCTGTGTCTCAGTACGGCTGTGCCTGTTGGACCGCTTCTCCTGGGTTTTTGTTTCTAACACAACAGGTGCTGCATTCCCTATATGCACCTTTATAGTGACACAAAGCCAAGGCAACGTAATTACGCTTTTAAGATGTGAAGACAACAAAAACATAAAGAAAGGGGGCTCCAACAGTCTGCATTGACAGATTCATACAGGACAGCTGTTTTGAGAGCCTGGGGGCAAAAGCTTCTTCACCCTTGGTCTATAGAGCCCCTGTCATATGAGCAAAGACATGTTTGTCCACCTGAACGTTTAAATGTCCTGACCTGTACATTTCTTCATAGTATCTGTTAAAAAAAAACACAGGGGGAGAGTAAAAATGTTTATTATCTTCACTCTGAGGCTGGAGGGAACCATTCGTTTGGTCTGTCTGCAGTTAATCTCTCAGACTACTGGACCCATCAGCTTAATATTTTCTGTGCAAATTTATGACTGTGTGCTCATAAACCTCTTGTGGTTGTGGTGATTTACATTTTCTGGAAAAAAATGTCTGTTTTATTGATCGGTCTGTTTTATATCATCATTGACTGCTGGCTCCTCACTCCAAGTTCTCAATATCTACTGAGGACACCTGTCTAGTTATGCTATCTGTTCAGATCATTATCTCATTTTTTAAACTTTCAAATATCAATACCAGGACTGCCTCAAAAAACGTATAAATCTTGCTATATTCAAAAATCCCTGAGGTTAAGTAGGTGATTGACTGTGTGAATAGTTTAAATTATGAGAAATATCTTGAATTTTATGCTGCATTTAATCAAAAGAGCACTTGAGGCCAGGAAAGCTGTATATAACAGCTATTCTACAGCATTCTGCAATGGCTCCAGTTTTCCAATGACAATTTGCCAAAGTATTTGAACAGAGATTTACAATCACCCGGCAAGGATGAGAAACTGATGAATAATTGATTAATTGATTTTAGAATGAGGTGAGAGTCAACAGACTGTAATCACAAAATATTTATAAGCTGGACAATGTAAACACACTGAATAAATATACTCCTGCAGCACCTTCTCCTGCAAGACTTTGTTAAAACTCCTCTGCTCAGCTCGATACGAACACTTCAGGAACTTCTTTCCCAACACAAAACTACACGGCTGTGACAAAGTGAGACCCGAAGCCACTTCCTGACACATGAGCTGAGCAGACTCAAACGTTTCCACCTCTGATAGGCTTATCTTGTGTTCTGTCGAGGGCCACATTAGCCGAGGCAGACGTCCAAACTTCAAGAAACACAACTTCTCTGGTGACCTTGATCTCTCTGTGCCTGTTTTATTTCTGGATAGTTTCCGGCTGACTTTTCTCTCAATCTGTCTCCCTTTCATTTAGATCTGTGTCACACCACTGATAACCATACTGTCGTCCTTAAACAATAAAAATATTAATGAAGGGATAACATTTATATGACGGATCCTTCTCCACTTTAAAAATGTAGAGTTTACAACATCACTGAGTCTGACCTACAGAGCCATCTGGCACGTTTAGATCAAATGTCCTGGAAGTGGTTTACTGAATCTTGAATGTGTTTTCCTGTGAGCAACTTGGCCTTGCTGGATTAATTTACAGCTGAATGTTGTGGGAAGTCACGCAACCCTGCTGCCATTACAAACTCTATAGCACGAAACACACTCTGAACTCATTGGCACCTTTTGTGAAACCCTAACACTTGTGATTTATACATAATACATATAATCTTACCTGATTTTCAGACAGCCACATTGCAGTCATCTGGCTCAGTTTAGTGAAACTGTAGGGAAGATTCTTCAACCTGCAGTGGAACAAAAACAACACTCAGTCTTCTTGCACCAACAACATAAAAGACTCACACACCTGATGCATCTGTAAAGGCAGAAAAATGTGTCTTTAATTCACTGTGTGAGGTAAATCTAATCTATGAGAGTTAGAAAGCTAGATGTCAGTGCTTTGGGCTGTGTTATTCAGAGTTTTTGGCACAGAGCTGACACCAGGAATGGAAAACCCCTGATTAAAACCTCCAATCAGGCCCGAGCTTCCAAACCAAACCATTTTCATTCTGGCTGGAACTTCGACCCTTCGATCATGATGTTGTAATTATCCGGTTACGTTTCAAACTGAGTGTGTGTGTCTGTGTAAGAGTGAGACCAAGACAAACTCATCAATTCTTGCGATTATTGGGTGAAACCATTACTGCAGGGAAACCTTTCAAAAAGCTTATTTTCAAAAACATGGGCTGCAACTAACAATTGTTCATGTTTATTGTTTCATTTGCCGATTTCCTGAGCAGATTGAGGAATCGGTTAGACTATAAAAAGATTAAAGTGGAAAATGTCTTTAAAACTGACTCAATTTCCAATGCTAAGAAACAGAGAAAAGAGGCAGAGTTTGATTGGAATCTTAAAGAAGCAGAAATTCAGTATAAACTGAAAGAAAAAAAAGTATGTTTGTTCTTCAACTTGACCCTTATTATGTGTGAATAGCGTCTGTCTGGACTCACTTGTTGTTGCTGAGATTGATGACCTTGAGCTTCGTCATGTCGCCCATTTCCTCAGGCAAAGACTCCAGCTTGTTGGAATGTAGGAACAGCACGGTTGCGTTCTTCCAGTTGCCCATCTGTGGAGGGGAAGAAACCAAGGACTCAGAAACCACGAGCCAACAAGGCTAGCTGTGACAGATGAGCAGGCTTGCCACACCATTTAACACGTCTCCTCAAACACACACATGTGCACTTTAATGTGCACACTCACCTCAGGGGGAAGCAAGGTAAGGAAGTTGTGATCTGCGGCGAAGGTGCGGATGCTGACACACTGGCCGATGGAGGAGGGCAAAGCTTCGATCTCATTAAAACTGCAGTCCAGCTCATCCAGAGCTGTCAGTCTGTTGGAGAGAGGAGATGCATAGGAGGATTTTAATTACTATTTCTACACTACAAGTTAAAACACTGTGTGAAGAACTTTAGTGATTTTACACAGCAGTTCCTTAAGTTTGTTCTAGTCGGATTTTAAAAAGGTATTCTGGTCCCAGAATAGGCCAACAACACTGGGTCAAACAGTTCCCATAATGCAACTGAAACATTTATCAAAACATGACCGTACACTTGAAAGTCCAACCAGATTGTGATTTTCTTCCCCCTGTGACTTATAGTCAAGAAACAAACTAAGCCCTGTGTTGTCTGTATTTCCACTTAAAACGAAGAAGATTTGGCTGACGTATGAAAAATTTGCCGCTTCACACATCGTTTTTGCCTGCCACTATAGAACAACAATGACGCCATACAGAGCGATGAACAGACATCATTATTCATGCTACACTGCAACAACTTCAAGGGGAGATTCACGTCGATTTGCTGCTTTGTGAACGGGGTCACTGAGTCAACATGGAAAAGAGACTTAAAAGAGAGAAAATAAAAGCTTGTAAATGGATTTTACGAGGTGTGTGAGATTGTGGGGTTGACAGTAAGATGACGGAGACGGACTAGAACCAGCATACATTAGTTAACATATCGAGTAAATCACAATTGTGACTTCAACTAAGTTTTGAGTGTTTGTTCCAGATGTAAAAGCACTACAGAATGCATTAATTTGGGGACACAATAGTGCAACAGAGTGGTGGGAAACTGGATTCAGCTTCCACTGATATCCAGTGGATAAGACAAGACAATAAATGGTTAAATGATGCTGAAAACTCTCAGAGAGAGACCTTCAGCTAAGAGTGCCTCTTATCCACCCCTGCTATTGTGATAATATGTTATAGTAACAGCAAAATAGACATTTACAACAACAGTGATGCATCTTTAAGGCATCATGGGACGTAATCTGAAGTAGTAACATTTCAAACTGAACACATGTTGACACACAAGTGCCGAGCAGCTGGGGCTTTTTACTGAATGAAAAATGCAAATGCACTCTGGGGATTCAGATGAATGCAAAGAGTCCGCCTCGCGGGAGAGCTACTCGGTTATAGAACCGTCAAACTCCAAAACACAGGATTTGACCCCATCCCTGCGGGATAGGAAACAGGGAAAAGCAACACTGTGCACAAACAGCGAACTGAATCAAATCAGCTGCATATAAATGAAAAAAAAATCAGCTTGCTTAAGATAAGGATTAAGCTAAACCAAGGGCTTTGTTACATACATCGTGTCAAATTACACAAGAAGAGAGATTAGAACCTATGTAATAATTGACTGTATTTTTTGTTTGGAAACAATGGATGAAAGACAGAACTGTACAGCAATCAATGTAGATTTATCTCTTTCGTGGATGTCCAAATGAGCGGATTAGAACATTTGAGCCTAATCTTTATGTTGGACCACAATGATTCAGATTAGATGAAGGGTCAGGATGTGGACTGGCACACTCATGACGGCATCAGCAGCTGTTGGCTGCTGGCTTTACCTGTCTGCTGCAGACAATTATCAGTCTGAGAACAGCTATAGCTGCTTTAATCTGTAGTGTATTGGAGGGTCATCTGACCCAAGATTACAATCGACCTTTCCCCCATAAAGCAAACCGCTTCCATAAATCCATACGGTTGACTCAGAACCAGGATATTTAATTATTGCCATTCACACTTCATAATCACGGCCGCTATAAAGTAATTCAATATCATCAGCACTGGAGCAAAACAAATAAAGCATCAGAACACATTATGTTTAATGGGAATATCTGATTTTACCCAGACAGACGTTTTATGCGATCAGGGGAGGCAGATGAAAACAGCACAGTAATCCACTGATCTCTGGGTTTTATTCTGCTGATGTTAAAGCTACTGCTGGTTCACTCACCCTCCAACTGAGTCTGGCAAGTACATCAGCTGGTTCTCGTCCACTTTCAGTGCAGTCAGTTTCTTCAGTGAGCCTATGGTAAGAGGAAAAAGTGAGAGAGAAAGAGAGAGTTAGAGAGATGCATGCAACTGCTCAGGGCAGCTATTGATTATAACTTGCTGTTGCACCACAAAGAGGAGTATCCATTACAGCAGTTAATTGGATTAATTCATACTGTCATCAGTAATCAGTGTAATCAACCCTGACTCTACGGCGCAGTGCATCTGGACTCCTCTGATATAATTAGCATGGTATTCACATGAATATTACTTTTTGTCCAAAGGGATGAAAGGTCGCAAGTCATTATCCAACATCTTGGATATAAATGTGACGTGGGTGAATGTGGGGTCAGTTCACAGCAATGCAAATACATGATTTAAAGCAACTAAAAGGTGCATTTAACTGGTTATGAAAGCAGAGCATCAGTGAGAATGCTTGCTATTTCTATACGGTTATTCTCGTTATTCTCTTGTCCCCGGGTCCGATTCCCTGCAGAATCACATGAAAGGATTTACAGCCCTGAAGAGCCCATGTTAACATTTTCCCAGGCAGAGTTTGGCAACATGCAGTACGCAAGCCAGTTAAAAGCAAGCAGGTGGATATTTTTATTCCAGGTGTTATATATTGTGGTTATGGCTGATACTGGGGCAGGACCAGCAAACAGAAAAAGAAAAGACTGGCTGTATTTCATAAAAAAACTGCATTAAAAGTGTTTCTTTCTTTCCCTCACTTCCAAAATAAATGCATGTACTACAGAGATGAAGAGTCATTGGTGCTCATGAAAACATAACTACACAAAGTGAAAGTTTAATTTAGTTGCTTTAAGTTTCTAAAAACCTGCATAAAACTAAATGTGATCATTTGCTAATCCATTTAGACATATATTCAAATTTTTTTTTAAAAGGTATAAAGACAATTCATATTTTAGTTCTTGGTTTGATGCATTCTGTTTTAAATGACATTTTAGACAGAATTGGGGTTATATTTCTATGTAAGCATAAGCATACGAATGGTGTTAAAAGTACTGACGGAGGACATCCAGCTGCTGCGATACTGTAACTGGTGAAACACTATTTGCATCCTCTTTTGTG
>CAFUXE010000098.1:222152-259010 GCA_903364295.1 Serranus cabrilla
AAAGCACTGCACAGAGGACATCCAGCTGCTGCTATACTGTAACTGGTGAAACAGTATTTGCATCCTCTTTTGTGACAGTGATTTAGTGTCATTTTTGAAAATTTGTTTGGTATGATGAAAATGTATTTATAAGTAAAGATGCTGTCACATCATATGGGAATTAGACACCTGCAATACAATGCAGGAACGGATCCAAGAATGAGAAACACATTGGCAATAGCTAAAAGAGAGCTGAGGTGTTTCATAATAGATTTTCTTCAAATAGGGCTCGAGTGTGTGTGTGTGTGTGTGTGTGTGCTGCAGTGTTTACCGATGGAGCCTGGCAGCTGAGTGAGAGCATTGTTAGAGAGCAGAAGGTCCTGCAGGCTCTCACAGCCGCAGATTTGCTCATCCACCATCTCCAGGTTGTTCTTTGACACATCCAGGTACACCAGCTGTTTCAGCATCCCCAGCATCTGGATAAATAAAAAGAGAGAGACACTCAATAAAAACAGAGAATTTCCTCTGATATCTCATTACCCGAGGATTAGGCAGTAGTGTTGGTAGAACACAGAAGCAGTGGATTAAAACAATCCCCGAAACAACCTCAGCAGTGAGGTAATGTAATTTAGGTATGGGAGAATCCTCGAAATGGTATTATCTCAAAGCTGGTTTAATTATTGCATTTCGAGAAAATGAGAACACACATTTAGTATGAAAGGAAAACAGTTGCTGTACTTTATTTTGGTTGATATTCCCGACAGACTTCACTGCTTATAAAAGGCCAGACTGTGATTACAGCTGATGCTGGCAGAGGAAATAAAGCTTTAATTATGACCCAGTTACAAATAAGCTGGTCATTTGGATGAAACATGAATCTCATGTAACACATTCTGACTATCAAAACAACATTATAAATTAATTATGTTCACAGAAAATAACGACTTCACAGCAGCAGATGTTTTTTTGTAAGTATTATCGGGACATCTGCAAAACGGTCTAATTCTGTTCATCCAGCAGGAGAATCTTTCCTAAACTGCAGCTCCTTCTCTGCTGGTTTTCAAAGGGCTCAAAGTCTGCTGCACACTGGCTGCGGCTTATTTTGATGGAGATTGAGGCAGACACTTAGATTGAAAATCAAGGGGAATAATCTCAAGGTGATTTTTCGGGCACGGCAGCCTCTGAGAGTGTGTGTGTGTGTATAGGGTTGACTGTAAATTGTACCCCAGGTAAAAACGTCAGCCTGTTCCCGTCCATCCACATCTCCTTGATTCCAGTCAGCTGCTCCAACACCTCAGGCTGTGGATGTAAAGAGGAGAAAGGAGGTTAAGTGATAAGGATGTCTGAGTGTATGACTGTTTAAGGGTTTGTGTGTGTGTGTGTCTGTGTGTGTGTGTGTGTTCGCCTGCTAGGCAGTGATGCGATGAAGAGCCCAACTCATAAACAAGCTAAAAATGAATCATGAGGGCAGATATTCATTCCACTGTGATTATTATTTATTAATGAATGCTATCTTCCAGCGAAAACAAAAGAGCACTTAAATGCACAATATGTTATTTTCTGCCGCAGGGGGTCTCTCAATCAAAACAACAACAAAAGGAGAAGCATTGGATCATGGGAGCTGCGCTCTTCACCACCACTGCAGTCATCTTCTCCCGGTTAGGATTGCTTTAGTGTTCTTGTTATCGCTGAGGAAGTTTTTACCGGGAGCCAAATGATCTCAAGTCTCCTCCTCTACAAAACAAAATGGACCCGGCAACTAAAAGCGGCAAAAACACTAAATAAAGCAGTTTCAAGTTACAAATGAGTGTTTCTCCGACTCTGTTTTGCAAACACAGGACGTCCCAGAGGGGCTGCAAGCTGAGCTGCCAGTAACGTTTGCTAAGCTTTAATCTCTGATAAGTTAAAGGGGAACTTTGCAGATTTTCAACTGACTCTGCAGCACAGACAGTACATGCAGATATCAAACACACCCCTCCCTCCTGCTCACCCAACCAGATAAACCGATATCATTTTAAATATGGCCCTGTATCTACATATACTGCCTGCACTGCAGTGACACAGAGCAGGTTGACAATCCGTTAAGTTTCCTGATGTCCAGCCGTTTAAAATAAAGAGTTAAAAACAAGATCTAGTAAATTTATCTACAAAATGTGGCTTAAAACCAGATGAAAAGTCAATTTATGAGCTCATGGCTGATAACCACAACACTGACATGTGCACGAAGGACAGTCTGGGTTTAAAAATCGTTGGTAACATTTAGGATAATGCAAGTATAAATCTCAACGAAAAAAACATAACATTGGCCTATTAATATTTTGACATTTTACTGTGGAAAAGTTACACATTATGCCTTAAAAAAACAGAACTTTCATTTAAAAAAGGAATGAAAGGGACAGAGAGAGATTAAGGAAGGAGGAGGCGAGTTCACCGCCAGAAAGGTAGAAAGCCCTGGGCATCGACAGGCCGACTGACAGATACTCACCACTTCAGTGAACTCATTACTCCCCAGGTCCAGCCTCTCCAGCTGGGTGAGCTTCTGCATGCTTCTGTAGACACACAGGACAGACAGGGAGTGAGATCTTAAAATCAGCCAGGATTATAAGAAATGTGGGTCATGTGCTTCAAAAAAGGAAGCCAAAAGAAAGAAAGAAAAAGATTATCTGTCAAAATTTCATGTTATGTTTTGGAGAGCATACATGCTCTGCCTTTGCTCCCTTCACTGAATCATTTTATGAGAAAATAAATACCTTTTAAAGCTCAGGCGTGACAGAAATATGCTTTAAATAATGGAAAATGTGATGTATTCTAGCCCTAAGCCTCGCTCCGGAGTTTTTCTCCACATTCAGGTCACAGTCTCATATTCACTGCAACACTGTAAACAAGCAGATAAAAACCAGGACTATTCAACTGCTTACAGGCTTTACTATATTCAGCTGATTACCAGTGACAGAAAATTGGGAGTGAAACATTCTTGTAAAGGCTTATTTCATATTTCACATTCTGAGCAGCAATAGTGAATAAGCATCAATCTTCCAGTCCTCAAAATCTACTGACAAGATGCCTTTGAGGGCATTTAACCCAGCAAATAGTAGCTATCTCAGAACATACAAAACTTATTTTAAACTGATGTCACAACCACACAAACGAGGTCAAAGTCTCAAAAAAGTGAGGGTTAAATATTTGCAAAATAAATAACACTGTAAACGTGTTCTTTCCATTGTTAAAGGCAGTTTCTCCGGAAAGCATGCAATGGGCCAAGACTATAAATTGGATAAAACTGGCACGACAAAGAACTGCGATACCCATATCAACTTTTGGGGAGATGAGGAAGACAAATAGTTTCAAATCTGACATTTCCTGAGAGTGAATCACAAGTTCAACAAAGTAATTCTAGACACAAAACGAAAGCAAAAGGCTGGAGATGAAATGTGAGACGTACAGAGTTGTGTTTGGGAACAGATATGATGATCCTCTCACAGCAGGACTGGGCTGTGTTTGCTTAAAACACAAGGAATGGAAAGCAGAGGCCCACCAACACGACGGCGCAGTGTTTTGTTTTTAAGTGCAGCTCATAAAATAAGAATGTAAGACATACGGCACAAATTATAAATATGATTTAAGCCCTTTGGTGATTTTCTTAGTAGTTTTTTAAAGCGCAATATGAGAAGATTAATCATGTTGATGTACTTGAGTGTTGGCCAGCTTTGTCACATTCTTACCTCAAAGTTGGCAAGAACACCAGAGGCCCCCATGAGAGCTGAAAGGGGTAAGAATGAGCTGTGCTGGCTCATCTAGAGAGTGAGTTCACTAGTGATAAAAAACACACGCTACGGCTTATGACCCCAAGTTGTGAGGAACACAGCATCCTTCTTTAAAATACAGAGAAACATTTGGTTTATGCATGTGCACGGTGTGCGTCTGTGCGCCGGGAGAAAAGAGGCTGCACTTTCTATGACTGAGCCCTGAAAAGACTTCTGCTGCGCCCCTTTTGTGCACGCACACATTTGTTTACATCTCTGAGATGCTTGTGTGTTGCTCTGGCAACGTTCCCGATCATTAGTCCTTTTTCTTTGTCAGGGCTCCAGCCTTTAACAGGTCTGGCCTCTGTCACATAAACATAGCGAGAAGAGAGGATCCGCTCGGAGCTGCGGCGCTGCACTTTATACAGCGGCTCGCCTGTCGGTTAGTCAGTGAAAAATAAGAACGAGGAAAGTGAGTGAGATAACAAAGGAAACTCAGCCAGAGGGAAGAACAGATAAAAAAAGGGGAATAGGGAAATGCAGTTTTGCTGGGAAAATGGGAAGGGCATAAAGTGGAATGATATGGCAAGTGAAGCATGAGAGAAGACAGAAAGAGAAAGTAACATCCCCCCGCAATCACCTAGAGCTTTCTCAAATACGTGTGGGACATTTAGTCTCCCAGTGGCACTGCAACCTTCTCAAATGGTGAAATAACCCTCACCACTGTCTCAGTAGAGGATTATAAAACCTGCCACAGCAAGCAGCCGAGCAAAGGGGGCTCTTATGTAACACAGTGGAATTTAATGCCACAGTTCGAGGTATGTGGAGTGAATCGACGGTACAAAAAAAAAGGAACGAGAAAGAGGCAGGATGGAGGACACAGCAGAGACATTTCAGGGGTTGTTAGAGGAAGGAAACAGTGAGGAAGTAAGGGCAAAAATTCTTCACACTCTTCATGACACAAACATACAGAGGTAATGCTCCTTTTTCTTTGTAAATGAAATGAGCATTGCATATTAGATATATAAAACACACTTACTTTGGCAACATCTTTAACTGGTTCTCCCTCAGCTCCAAGATCTGTAGTTTAGACAACCTGCAACCAAGTGGAAAATTACATAATTTGTTAAGTTCTGAACATTGATTAAATATTCATTATTATATAAATGATACTTACACCTGATTTTTATACTGCAGTAACCTTTATTTACCTTAATTACTTGAGATTGCAGATGTTGACTGTAACTTTGGCTGCTTACTCGTGAACTATTATCGCTATAATTACTATAATTATTATTTTAATTCCCCAGTACTTCCCAATAAAGACACCTTCAATCACATTTTACCTCACAGCAATATTATTTGGAATTAATTTTTGAGCCACAACAGCAGCCACAATTTCCTCTGCAGGCTTATGTGCTAATAGCCAGCTGCAGTGTGCAACGACACGACAAGGTCTTTGTGGTAAATTAATTTGCCAAAACAAATAATAAAAAGTAACATTCCATCATACTTAAGTAGTATTAAGGTAGGGCAACCATGCAGAAAGCACAAGTGGAGTAAAAGTGGGTTTTAAAGTGGAATGGAGATGAAAAAATGGGCAACTCACGCCACATGTTTTGTGTAATCAGAAAGCCTAACATTAACTTTTGTGTAAACTACAAACAGTAAGAGCATGACTCGGCCTGCTGGTTTAAAGAAATAACCTGTTTGACCTTTCAAAAAGGAACCATATGTTAAAATGACAGATGTGAATATCTAATAGCATTATGGATCAGAATCTGGAAACATGCTAATTTGAGTAAGACCAGTTACTAAAAATTAGTATCGCCAACTTTGTAGTGGTGGAAGAAGTTATGTAGTATGACCCCACTAAATTCCAAATATTTTATTGTATTAATATTTTGGATGCATTTATGTATGCAGCATTTTACTGTTGTCCAGGTAGGGCTCATTTTAACTACTTAATATATATTTTGTTATGGTTTCGCTTTATAAAAATGTGTAATCACTTTAAATAGATCTTGTTTTTTCATGTTAAATCTTGACCTGAAAAGTAACTAAAGCTGGCAGCTAAATGTAGCGGATTAAAAAGTGCAACATTTTCCTCTAAAATGTAGAGGAGCAGCAATATAAAGTTCAATATGTGTAAATATTCAGGTAACATACAAGTACCTCAGAAATCTGTACATATGCACAGTAACTTTACTTTTTTCCACCACTGCCACATTAATATATAAGTGCAGGATCATCACTACGAGCATCCACTTTCACATAGTGCCATTGTTTTCACATTATCATTTGATACAATGTTATCATTAAAGTATTGATTACAGCTCCACTGTAGATTAAACAGCGAATGGAAATCTAGTCTAACATCATCAAGCCAGCATCATTATTTCAAATATGCAATATATATTTGGATTTATGCCTGTTAAAGCAGAAATTAAAGTCCACATTTTTACTTGGAGCCAAGATTTTATTGGATGCCTGACAAAACTTTAATTATTTGGTAACTGTGCACTGCAGAAGTTCTTAATTTGGAGTGAGAATCAGGTTAAGTTTATACTGTTATGACCATAGACTGTATAAAGGGTGGGGACATTTTTGTCCCGACTGACCGACCAACTGACAGAGCAGGCTATGAAGCTGCTAGTCACAGCTAAAGACTTCAACCTTATCCAATCAGGAGAAAATACTGACCTGCCGAAGCTGGCTGGTAAGAACTCCAGGAAGGCATCGTTCAGGTAGAGCTGCGTCAGGCTCAGAAGCTGGGTGAAACCTTCAGGGAGCCTGACAACACATACAGGAACATCAATCACATCCGTCACACAAAGCTGCTGCTATGCCAGAATACTTAACAAACTCAACATTAAACTAAAATTGAGTTAATTAAGGGTGAACAGGTATTCTACTCACTTGGATATGGGGTTCACACTGGCTTCTACAATAGCTAGGACTTTGCAATTCTTGATATTTTCCGGAAACTCCTGGATACCTAGAGAGAAAGAGCAAACAGCAGAACTGTAAATACCATTAGAGGTTTTAAGGTACGACAACTACACACCATCACTTCAACATGTGCATGTTGTATCTCAACCATTTTATTCCTACTGACACAAAACAAATGACTCCTGTCAAAACTAAAAAGATGAGGGATTGCAGGAGACGCTGTGTGAATGTTAAACACAGGTGGATTGTGAGTACAAGCAGGAGAGCTCTCCGTCTGAACTGTGTGCGCTCAAGATACATTAAGAGTGGCTCTGCACCTTTCCTCTCTAAACAACCACAAAGACAAGCGCTCGAGGTGACATAATGAAAGAGCAGGAAAGGAAGAAGAGAGAAAAAAAAGAGTTAGAGCACTGAGTGATAGTCTGCAAGTTCTCATGCAACATGCGAGAAAGGGGACGTGACCAAGTCTAAAGGTTTATTTCTACCCACTTTGTTTTGTGTCCACAACACTTAGTGCAGAGTGCTTCATGAAGAAGGATAAGCTAGTTTTAATGTCAACACGGCACATGCAGCTCTGGTTCATGAAAACACCACCACATCCTTCAACATTTGTTTAATCCAGGCTGTCTCTGCACTCATTCATTAATAATAGAACTACCGTTTTAACCTTTCTCCAGCCACGGAGAGTTCTGCTGAGCATGCATACTTATTTTCTGCTCTGCTAGGCTTCAAGGTTACATAGTAATAATGAACCATCTTATGCAGGAACCTGCAGTTATCGCTTTCTTTTGGCTCGCAGAGCTCAACGTCTTTTCGGTAAGCACAAAGATAATGCCAGACAGTGATGTTAATTTTAAAATACTGACAACGTGTTTGAAGAAAAACCCTTTGAGGGGAATATGCAACAGGATGTTATGAAAATACTGACATTTTTTAAATAGCACAGTCACCTGATTAATTCAGTGTTCAGCTGGGCATTAGAACAGAGCACTGTCAAGCCTTCAGACACTTTAGTCTGCAGCTGTTTCTTGTTCTAAATGTCAGACTAGAACAACATCGACGGCGGAAAGTTTTCATCAAACAGGCAAAACTGAAAGGACTTCTAGTACAAAGCTCTCCCTCATATTCAACAGTGCAAATGTTTATCTTCAAAGAGGTAAATGTCGCACTTTGACAAACGCCGTCACTTCCCACTCGATGAAACCACTGACAAGACACTTTGAACACCTTGTACAGAAATTCTCACAGTTTGAGAGAGAGCCACATGCAGCTTTGTTTTGTCCCTGCTCCTGTTCTGCGCTATGGAGTTAGTGTCTCGCATGCTGCAGGTCCGGGCTAGTCCACTTCCTTTTACCAATCACGTAAGGGTTCTCTGTGTCACGCCAATGTCGTAAATGAAACATGCTGTGGCATTTTACCTCAGAATATCTCTGAAACAATCTTAACATGGCAGCAATTACGCAACTCCTTCCTGGCAATTTCTTTTTTTTTTCTTTTTGTGTCACTCACTGATGTCAGCTGCAGTAATGACAACACAAGGACAACTAGGACAGTTACACATTTGAACTTCCCAGGTCACTGAACCAGAGGCTAAGGTCAGCTGTCAGGTTTCAGCAACATGATCTGATGCCAGTTTTACATGACTCATTAAACCTGTCTGTCAGAAATACTTACAGAGATACACATGAACTCCTTGAAAGAAATATGTTTCCCAGAACATTTTACAGGAGTTTTTCTTGATAAAACAGGGCAGACCTGTAGGCCTAGTATTGACACACTGAACACAAGTTTTATTTGTTCTTCAATGATGCAGGGTTTGTAATATGTCTTGGGTTCATAACAGACAACTGCTACACCAATTACTGCTTACTGGAGAATGAGGTCTTTTAAAAAGCCGAAATCTATTCAAGTTGCACCTGTGTCCGGGCTTAAGGGAAATAACATAACAATATAGATATTAAGAAGATTTTAAAATTCAAGTATCAAAGTTTTCTGTCATCTTTCAGGGTTAGAAAGTGTCTCAAGGCAGCACTGTTGTATTATAGTATTCTGGGTTCAAATCACTTTTACAGCTCTTGAAGTTGACTAGAACTAAAATGATTGAAATCAGACTTGTGCTACCAGCTAACTGACAGTAGAATATGTCCCCAGGTCATTTTTAAGTCAAAACATCCAGTGTTTTCACCCAAACGTTGACACAACACTCCAATTTCATTAAAAGCCTTCTGTGGTAACATAAGCTACTTTTTTTGTTGATGATGCCACTATTCATCCACTCCATTTGTAGTCACAAAGTAGGCCCAATAGTCCAATGAACAATGAACAATTTTTCCCCCCAACAAGACCAAACAACAACCCAACAGCATGAAGTTAGTCCACTAGCTAGCTGGTTATCTCTAGCTTGTGTTCCCTGGAGCTTATTCTACCAACAGCAAGTTTTATACACAATATGGTAACATAGGAAAGTGAGGGCCTACAATACAATTGCAAGTTTCAGGACAACGTAGATTATTTCCAGGATATCTGCTAATTTTGATCAATTTCTAGGTGTCTCGATGACTGGAAAATTATTTTCTGAATTTCCAGGCTTTCCAGGATGTGTGGGAATTCTGCATAGAGCAAAATCTGAGGTTGTTTTGCTTACTGTTTTTGCTGACATCAAGCTCCCTGAGATTGATGAGGTTTGCGATGGCTGCCGGCAACACTGACAGGTCATTATCTGGCATGCTCAGTCGGTGGAGTAACTGGCAGTTAAACAGTTGCTGGTGGAGAGAGAGAGAAGAGATAACAGTTTGTTTCAAAAAGCGCATGGTTGACCAAGAAAAAACTGTATAATATTAGATGTTTAAATGCCCAGATTGTCTTTAAAAGTTCAACTGCGTCATTCACAGTTTCTTCTGTGTTAATGAATATGAATGAAGAAGAGTGTGCACAATGCAAGCTTTTCATAAAGAGGTAAACTATTTAGGCATGCTTCAAGCCAATATTAATGAGTAATAACTTCATGTGGTCAAAAGGCTTCATGAGTGGCGTACTTAGAGTCAAAGTTTAAAGTTTCTATACATCAGTGTGTGCCTTACTTTAGGCAGCTCCTCGATCTGGTTGGCATCGAGGTAGAGTTCCTGCAGGGTCTTCTCAAAGCTAAAGATCTCCTTAGGAACAGTCTCCAGGCTGCAGTGGGAGTAGTCCAGCGATGTCACCGCCTCCTCCTCACCCCGCAAGCAGCGGCACGGCACCAGACGAACAAACAAGCTCCGCTTGGACATCCTCAGGCACTGGAGAGAGAAAGCACAGAGATATGTAAAGGGAGCAGAGGATTAGGAGGAATGCTGAGCATACATCTGCTACTTTCACACTCCAGCTTCAAGTGTCCAGATTCACATTTCTCTTTCAATCCTTCTGAAGTATTGTTTTTAACCGTGCTGTAAATCTTAAGAATAAACATAAAATGGGAATTGGGAAAAATAAAGGCATATCTTGAAGATGTTTATATGTATTGATATTATCACTTTGCATCAATGATATTAGAGTGTTTATCATTGAATCGATACATAATTTGTGTTCACAGCACAAATCATTGTAAGGAGCCTGTGTCCAAAAGACTCAAGAAATGATAAGATCACAAAAGCCAGTCAATCAAAACTAGATGGGAATGCAACTTTCAATGATAACGACTGTAGGAGCAGACCATTACAGAACATGGAAGAAGCAGAGTCAACAACAAAAAACCTCAGGAAGGCAAATCCTCCTATAAATTGAGTGATTGTGTTCATGCATATTATATATATATATATATATAATGTCGTCCATTAGAGAGCAAGAAGTTATTTCAGAGATGAGAGTTAAAGTCTCAGTAAAAAGGAAGTAAGAGTGTCTTTAGCTTCTGTACTCTGAAATATTACCCAGTAAAACAGAATATTTGAGCAGTGTACAGTTACAAGAGGGATTTAAATCAAACAATTCACATTTGACTGGGCTGATAGAGAGTGGGCTGGCTTAGCTTTTAGCGCAATACAGAGTTAAAGAGGACTGTTTACTCCACACATACTTCTCTCGCCTGCTGGATCAAGACGAGGATAGAGAACAGATGAATGAATTAGACCTCAGCCATAAAGTTTTTGAAATGAAAACCATTTGTTGCCCACAGATATCAAACACACGTCTCTTCCCATCTGTCTCCGGACTGCTCTGCTTGCTACCATGACCCACAAATGGTGAAGTGCGGTTTCATATGACCGGTGTGGCTAGTGAGTCGCCCAAAGTCTCATTAGACTGGATGAACTTTTGAGTGCAGGATGATAAACTTCAATTCTAAAATTCTCTGATACTTATAAAAGACATATAAAAAAAAGGGGAAATGTCAATCAATCAGCCATAACAGTGCTGTGAATACAACCCACAAAACCTCAGATTTTTCAACCTAGGTCTTTGTCTCATATTTGTGTCTGTCATGACAACACTATACTTACAACACTTTCCAGTTTGTTTCAAAAGTTACAGACTTTTCCGGTAAGTACATTTCTGTTTTTGTGGTTGATTCTAATAAATGTAGGTTTCCTGGAAAGCTAAGGTATGCTTGTGCTACTTGCTCTGAGCAACTTTGTTCTTCTCGTAGTCTGTACACACCAAATCGTCACAATAGAGGTGAGTAAACTGTCATAATGGGCCGAAATATGTGAATAACAACCAGGCTGACAAATACTGGAGGTTACTATGGCATTACTGTTCAATATAAAGGTTCAACTGCGCTTAAAAAATAAATACCCAATAAGGAGATCACAGTTTGAGCCCAAGCTTTTCAACAGAATCCGTGAATGCATTATAACTCTTCAGTGTAGAGGCACTTCTGTAGAAGGACCTTTCAAAACCGCTGTGGGTTGCATCAATTCCATTATTTCCTCCGAAGAACTGTGCTGCCAATGTGTCCTGAAATTTGCATATAGATTACAGCTGATCGGTGACAAAGAGTCACCATTCAGATCGTAAGTGCTGGAAACAATTGATTAAAACATAAAAATAATAGACATGTGAATTCTACTTCCTTTTTTTAATGCTTCACTGAAAAGAAACAACACCCCAGCAAAGCAAGGCATGTGGTAACATTTTTAGTTTTCCATTTCTGTTTTTGCTGGGGGAAAACTTCTCAAATTTCCATAGGTAGGCAAAACAAGAAGCTGTACATTATTGCGGGTGTGCTGTATCCTCTTTGGGGTTGAAACAGAGAACTAAAAACACAAAAAGAAGTACACCGGGTATCATCATTTTGGAAATCCTTGTCCTCCACTAGTTTTATCCAAAACTCTCTCTACTGCAAAATAAAGATATATAAAGCCAGGAAAATATTTTCAGCTTTCAATCTGGTTGGGAGTTTAAGAGATGGAGGGGAGGAGAGCTGTAAACCTGTCTTTTGACTTGCCACAGGGATGTATGTATAATTTTTTATAGCTCGAGGTCAATGCAGACTTTTCCCAGTGTACAGTATACACCATGGAATGTGTTCTGGTCAACAGAGGCTTTGTTCCATCGGAGCATGTGGAGAATGTGACTTTCCTCCCCCTCGTCTTAATCTGAGTGCCGCCGCAGCACATAATCTCTGAGTCCTTCACTCACTGTGTATCCCCACTGTCTCACTGAGCTGTAAAATTGTGATAGCCTTGACCTACACTGCTGGTGCAGACTGACAGAGTGGGTGTGACCACATGTTAGTGTTGGAGGTTGCAATAGGAAACTGCGAGGAGTCCTTTTCTCTTTCTGATGTTTGACTGCAACCCATTGTCTTTGTTATGAGATCGACACATTTGTGCAGAAATGCTGTTTCTTGACAGTGGAAAGTAAATGTGATTATTTTTGGATCTACTCAAAATATGGCCCAATATGGCATTACTCATGATCTAAAAAAAATCATACTAAGCTCAATGCTTCTCAATTTCATAATAATGAAGAAAGGTTTCCAAAAGAAGCCTTTCAAATCTGACTAAAGTTGACTTAAAAGAGGCCTGGTCAGCCAACCCTCTCCAAATCATTAAAAATGGGTGCATGTGTGCACACGCCCACACTCACATGAGGTATGCACAACCAAGAGGCTGTCAGCCTCCCACACAATATTTTTTGCTATAACAGCAGGCAGCTCATGTATAAATACTCTGAGTAATCTGGTCTATCACCAGAGGGGATGACAGAGGGCTTGGCTCCGTTCACCCCGAGTAACAAGCACTGAGCATATGGATGACGCATGCTATTCCGAGTGGGAGGAGAGGGAGGGCTGGGAGAAGAGGCAGTGAGATGTGGGTTAACTGAGAAAAAGGGGGAAGGTGTGGGTATTTGTGAGTTAAGCAAGAAAATGCTATCAAGAAGCAAGATCAGATAAAATTGTCATACGAAAAGTTGCAGAGCAAGACGGACAAAAAGAATGATGTTAAATCTGGCAGAAGAATTGAATCTCAAACTTGAAGGATGGGTTGTTAATTGCTCAAATGTTAAATGACCAGAAAATCTGAATCTTGGCTATATGACAGAGTAAAACTCAGAGTCTGCAGCCACATTGGCGCCTCGGCAAGATTGCAACATAGGTATGGGTTGCTTTGAGGTAAATGCCAATATCAGCATGCTCACAGTTATAATGTTTAATACCTTAGTTTAGCGTGCAATATTTGCAACAAGCACTAAACACAAATTGCAACTGAGGTTAATGGAAATGTTAATAGTTTTGTAGGTATTTGCTCATTAAACAGTATTGGTAGTATCAGGTTTTAGGTTACTTTATTTGTAACCATAGGCTGGTTTGCTGTACAAGTGTCTTCTATAGACCTGTATGATGGCTGCTACACCAAAACTGTTTTTAAACCACTTTGTTCTACAGCTTGGGACAAGGAAGAAAGAATCTGAAATTAACTGGGCCATGGGTGGAAATGATCATTTAAAACTGAGCCAGTTATTTGCTTTGTAGTGTTGATTATCTGGCTTTGTATCTTATTTTTCCTTATTGTCAACAATCCTATGCAAAGACCCAAATCAACAAGGACTGATCCTCTGAACAAGTGCTGCCTGAGAGCCCAAAAATCTTCTTCCTCTCTGCTATGCAGCACAAAAATACCTCAGTGAGTCACACCTTCATTAACATGAACATGGGCACTGTAGTTATTTTGAGTCAATTCCATACATTTGCACCAAATGTGCATTCATCCATCCTCAACAAATGGACAATGTATATCTTTTTGAGTAATATTTGTACAACACTATAGTATCAGGCTGTGTTAGAATATTTTAAAAAGATAAATATAGAAAAGGTTTGTATTATATGAATCATTTTTAAAGCTCAACAGGGTTTTCTTGTTCCTCAAACAGCTCAAAGGCATGCAGGTTGAGATGAACTGGTGACTCTCACCCAATGTCAGCTGGGATCAACTCCAACCCAGTTACGGAAAAAGACTGAATGAAACAAAGGGGCTTGGGGTTCAGAGCCACAGACCGGGCAGGGAAATCGGAAAGGTCTTTTTGGGGACTTTGTTGACAACATCATCAGCTTTATTCTTTGAATAATAAAAATGTGGCTTGATATTGTAAACAGGCAAAGTAAATAACAGGAGATTTGAATGATAATATGGTGAGGCAGGTACTTGGCCAATTTGGAACTACAGTCTTCCAAAATAAACAATCTTTACCAGAGGAAGTTAAGCTGCTCCAATTAGGTCAGAGATTTGTCATGCCTAACATACAAATCAACGGATACAAGTAGAGACATCATTTTCTGCACCATTTAGCGAGCCTGTTACATTTGCATTATGCACAACACACTGTTCATTTACTGCAGCATAACTGAAGCATTTCTGCAATAAACTGCTGTGAGAACGAAGCACAGCACCACTGTTGTTGAACATCCATCTTTTACTGACTTAATGACATTTTTGGTTACGGTTTCTGTACCCTTTTCTGTGCCACGGAAGTTCTGTTTTTCCCTTTTTTTGCTTGTAGGGAAAGTTTCTTGTAGAATAAAGAGAAAGTGAAATGGGCTGGATAACTGTGTCCCTGCTCGGCTGGCTGGCTGGCTGAAGCCCCCCCGAGAGTAATCTGGAAGGCAGCACACTAATGAGACCCGCACTGCCTTCAACATAGATAGGCTTATCCACTGACCTACATGTTATTGGAATGATGACTGCCTACATTCACCCAGCTTTAGTCCATCAAGAGCATTTGACTTTTCAACTAAAAAAGTTCAAGACATGCAATAGAGATTTTCAAGACACGTTAAGCTCTTGGCTGAGATTTTCTTTCTTAGCCTACTTATTTAAGCAGCGCATTTACTTAAATCAGAGTGCTAGTAACAGCTTGGCCTGAGAGCCGTGAAATTGTTAAAAGCCTAAAAAACACTAGTGGTATTTATTCAGAAATTTTCAAAATGTGTGGGCATGTGTGAATGGTGGACATGTGACTCAGCAGCCTGGCAATGGTCCTTATGGCTTCCTCTGTGCAACAGTGAATGAAACAGTCCAGAGGGCAGGCCAGTCACACATTCCCACTTTATTCTCCCAGTCAGAGCCAGGAAACCACTTCCCTGTCACAACCCCTCTCCCTGTAACTTAAGTGCCTCCTGGGTCAGTGCTGTTGCTGTAGAGACTACGGTCAAGGGTAGGTGAAGCTCTCCGACCCTCAAAGTCATGCACAAAATGCAAATTTAAACTTTCTGAAATGCTTAAGTTGGAACGTATAGGCTCATAAAATGCAGAAAATCTGTAAAAACTAGTCAACAAACGGTGGTCAAAGTGAGAAATTGGTTACTGAAAGTTAACTCTGATTTAGACAAACAGAGACTGAGATGTCTGTGTGTGTTTCCAAAAGGTCACTGAGTCCTTCCACAGTAGCCACTAACACCCACTGGCCTACTTTTGGTTCATCCAGTAGCATGTGCAGGGAAATAAGTAGTTTCTAATGTGTTTCTGCTTAAAAAAAGTTGAATGTATGTCTAGTCTACCATATTGGATTATTCAAAGCATATAACCAGCCATCTCAACTTTGTTAAGACATGTAATGATAGACAAAAGGTAAAAAAAAAGAGCTCAAGGGCATTTCTAACATAAGCATACAAGCATTTAAAAATAACCCCCAATATGCATTGATGGTGTCGTGTCTGTGTGGAGGTCTGTGTGCGCATGTATGTTTGTGTGTATAATGGGTAAAGCGGAAACGAAAGTGCAGCATCTGATGGTAGCAAGCAGCTTGTGTTATTTATAGCAAATAGTACTCGTCTGGTTGATATGGCAGAATGTGATTAGTACGGGCTAGCTCTCGCCTTATGAAAGGAGCTTTTGATCCAGATTGCAGTGGATTGTTACAGGATTGCTGGGCCACAGCTGAAAATGTTATATTAGAGATTATGGCAACAAAAACAATGCAGGAAGAAAGAAAAAAAACACATAAGAGCCTGCAGAGCCTGTGGGATACACTTGAATTGCCTCTGTCTGTGAAGGAAGAGGAAAGAAAAAGTCACTTCCTCAATACAGGGCGGAGTGCCAGCAGGCTATAGACTTGTTTTCTCACCCTTCCTATAATGCAGCTTTAACTCTTTTCAAATGGGATCATGTCCTTTACCACGGAGAGCCTCTTTATTACTCCCTAACAAGTCAAAAACCAGTGTGAACAGGAAACTAATTCCTCTGTGCATGCATGTGGGATTCACACAATAAAAATGATTTATTTCCGCTTAATATACCATCAAATGAGAAGTTACACAATCTTTAGGCAGCATGTTTTACAACAATTCCCGTATATTTCATCATCAGTGCACAACATGTAAGATACCACGCTGTTGTGGAAGGCAACTTCAGGTTTGCAAACAAAACTCTGTATCTTTATCAGGTTTCATTTACAGTAATCTTACTGTAATGCTGTGAGATTTGTTAAATTCTCAGACGTACACTTACTGCATGCTGACACATAAATAACAGTGCAGAAAGAATAAGCATGTGGCTGATTTTACACATATAGTAGATACTGATGAATAGTTGCAGCCCTAAATCCTATTGAGATATAACAGTTCCTGGTTGACAGGTTATGTAACACAGGAAAACTTCAACAATAAAAGTAATTTTTAATCTCAAATAAATGTGCTAAATTTTACGTATAGTTGACAAAAATATATCTGTTTACTGGTGGAGGAAAGGTGGGAACATCTCCATACTGAGGAGCAGTGTATAACATAATCCCTTGTGAGGTCTTTCCTCTGGGCGCCTCATTAACAGCATTACATTCAGTTGCAGCCAGCACAACAGGAGAACTGCTGCTTCTCAATAATGCAGTGGCATATTGAGTTAAGACAGAGGACAACAGTTCAACAACTGACTGAGACACTCAGAGAAATGTCTCCATGCTCCATAGTCTCAAACCCAGCAGTCGCAAGCACAGCTTAGACAGATATCCCTTTTTTATTTCTTTGCACTGCTGCCGGTTACATGCTGGCATTTCCCCCAAAGTACGGCTTTATAAGTAAGCATAGGAAAGAATCCATGAATAAAAAAACTAGGCAACAGGAAACGATGGCTGGTATTACCGCTGAAGTGGTAAGAAGACAACCATGTTGAGAGTATCAGTAGCGGGGGGTAGCGTGCAGTTCAGTGGAACCTGAAGTTCCAGTTTCGCTCTCCCTTTGGTTTTGGTTCTCACAAGCGTTCTTAGGTCTCAGTGGTCTTGCGTGACTCCAGAAAACAAAACCATGATTGTTTTCTTTGAATTCGTGGTGAAATGAGGGTAAGTAATCCGATCTGTGACAAAGACAAAGTGCCCTTTTACAGCATCTTCCCAATTTTCTACTCTGAGCCGACGGACTCTGATAGACTGAGCCCATCATAACAATGAGACTTGTATCTGATTGAGCATTACATGTAACCTACACACATTCCTCCATATCAGAATTTAAGCAGACCATAAAGTAGAGAATACTGTTGTACAGGAGGAAATGCTTAAAAGAAATTCAAAGAATTTAAATTCTTAGCAATAGCTGAGGAAAAAAAAGATCTGCCCACAGTCGAGCCACTATCTGTTTCACAGTTTCCTACAATAGCCTGTATTGACCATAAACACACTGTATTTAAAGATGCCGTCCTCCTACACACAATGACGCACAGCAACATGCCCCCAGCGCCAGCCTGGGCTAAATCCACGGAGCTATTTGTTTAAAATGCTAATGTTTGTGTTGTCTAACAAATGCACAAATAATATTGAACATACAGCAGTTGTTTACCTTCTAGAGCTGTCCTTTTCTAGGGAAGTTTGAATTAAAATTGGTTTCTTGGGTAGCTTTCCATTATATTCTATATTGATTTATTATTTACTGGTTCATTACAACAAAACAGTTTTGCTTTAATGAAAATGCCGCTTGTGCAAAATGGATTGTGAGTTAGCAACACCATGCAAGTTGTCTACAAATATAATGTACTTGGATGAACACTTATGTTTATGTATCAAACATAATTGTTGTTGAATGGTGTATAAAAAGGGCCTGCTGTTCTTCAAAGAAGTTATAAAAAAAAGTTGCAGAAGCTGACAGCTATTCAACGGACTGATATTATTCTCATCAAGTGAAATGGAGCGTGTAGATATTCCAACAAACCTTTCATTTAGCCATCACATCTAATTGAAAGCAACTTAAGTTGTAATGGGATATGTTTTATCCTCTCCTTTTACTCTCTGCACTCAGCCTGGCTCACTCTGCAGAGGACTGCAAATATTCTGAATCCAGGCGATTCCCTTTGAGATGACTATCATAATTACTCTAATGAATAATTCCCACGTTATTTCTTTAGACACGGATGGGCCGAGGGCAAATGAATGCAGTCTTATTTCCACTTCATTTGTTCAGGTCTTCACAACTCTGAGGTTATAGAGATGTCATGGATCCCCTAGAGAATGACAAAGACTGGGCATAACACAGTCCACTTCCAAAGGTTATGTCCTCTCAAACATGCTTATTAATCACCTCTTTGCATGCTACTCTTCTGACCTTTTGTGCAAGCTGCTAGCCGTCTGCCCTGCAATTCACTTAGTATTGAAATGTCACTGTGTAGAAAATATGTAGAGCAACCCTGGCATTGTGTAACAAAAAGTAATCCGGCCACCATGAACTGATTCATGAATATGGCTTTTTTTTTGTTTAAGAATGAAATGCATGAAAATAATTTCGAGCCTAGTAAGATAGCGCTTGCTTTGCACAACTTTGTCTCAGGGAAAAGGAATGAATAAAAGATTATTTTATGGGGACAAACAGAGTTTCCATTTTCCCACTGGAATTTAACAATGTGTTTTGAATGTCTGTATTTGTAATTTTTGCCATCCTAATTCTTCATCCAACAATATCAGTGTGGGTGGTTCCCAACTCAATTCTTCCACATGGATGTATCAGATTACTGCCGATAACGGACATATGGAATAATGCAGTGAAACAACACTTTCAGCATAATCTATCCATTCATTATAATCCTACTGTTTTGATATAATTCAGATTGTTTTTTTAATCCCAGGTTGTCAAATGCAGAAGCTTTGTCATAGACCTCAGTGTCTGATACAGACGCACAAGGCACCCTTTATTCTGTATGAGACGCAGCAGGCTTTCGAATAACTCCAGTGTAAACCCTTCTGCAGCGATATTAGAGGCTAAGAGCAAGTTATCCGTAAGTCATGTGACATGGTATAAGAATTAGAGTGAGAAAGGCTGCGTAGGTGGGAGGATTGGGCTGATGGATGGGTCAGACAAACAAATGACTTTGACCCAGGACAGTTGTTTTAGTGCTGTGTAAAACCAAAAGTCAACACAAGCTTATTTATATTGTATCCTTATTTATGTAACAAACAGACTTATTTCAACTCAAACCATTTTCTTTTCCTAAATCTTACCCAGTTGTTTTGTCACCAAAACATATGTAGATTTTTTAAAATTAAAAAACATGAACTGTGTGTTTCAAACTAAGGTTGTGGTGGAGCTTCATGTTTTGATGTCAAAGCTGCACGGTGTGTTAAAACGTGACACCAAGGGTTCCCCACAAAGTGACCTTGTGTGATGATGTGCAAGTTAGTAAATGAGAACGGGCTGAACGATTATACGACCTACATTTACATATGCGAGTGTAGAGCAAGGTAAACTCATTATGGTAAGCAACCTTTGTGTGTGTATACTCAGTCTCAATCACATTATTAGTCACCACAAACGTATCACAATCTGCTGCCAACAATACAAATTAATCACAATGACAATAATTCTGATACACACAAAATGTTTTGTGACAGCCAGCTACATTACATATTTAAATCTGCACGTGAAGCATTTTTAACCTAGGAAAAGGTCAAACACGGTACTGTATTTTGTATATTTTTCTTCTCTCTGAGTTTTTAGACAACTGAACTAAACCAGAGCATCGCTGCTCTAAATGTCATTGGGGATGGTGAGGAATAAATGTATGCCTCCTGTGGCTCACAGAGAGCAAATGTTGCATTTGCAGGTCAGATACTACATGTCAGAAGTTTCATGATCAGAACTTGAACCACAGCCTTTTATGAACTACCTTGTTGTGTCTCTAAAAGCCACTTCCTGGCAACATGAAGAGTGACGACAATTCTGCTGAGATGTGCAACAACAGGGTATCCTGTTAGACGAGATCACCACAGCTGTCAACTTACTGTGAGCTAGGCTAGTCAAATGAAATAAGAAAATAAAGAAGGAAAGTCAACTTAGAAGCCAATATTAGTTGTCTGTGCTTGAAAGAGTGCAGAGCTGCCTTAACAAATGAACTAGCTGCTTTATCAGCTGTGAGTTGGTGGCCTTCTGTAGCAAAGCACTCTGCTCATCATTTCATCCCCTTCCTTCTATCTACACATGAGTTTTTCTTCCTTCATTCTCCTAATATTTATCTTATCTTGTTCCATTTCTATGATGTCCCCAATGTTTGAAAGGTCTTTATGGACCCAAAGAAAAGCAAAGTCACCTGTTTTGAAAACCAAAAAGCTGCAACAAGGGGAAAAGGTCTACTGCTGACCTGCTAGAATAGTTTGCATAACTGTTTGCATACATGTTGCTTCCACTAGCCAACTTTCATTTTACATCATTTGGCTGGTAAATTGAGAACCTTCTCTTGTGTGTGGCCACACCTAAAATGTTTTATTTCTTTGATGGAAGCATTTTCTGGACTTGTCAAGCCACAAATCTTGCTTGGCTGAAGTGAGTTTTTATATGTCATAAGAATGTAGGAATGTGCTTATATGGGCCCAAAGAATAAATACAGTACGATAAGAAAATGGTTGCATCTCAGTTTTTGGCATCTGTAAAAGTTGAATTTCAGAGCTATGCACACAAAAGCAACAGGGGGGAAATCATATAGATACCATTTAATAAACACAATATTAGCATTTTTATGCATTTATCAGATGTCCTGATGATAAGTGTGATTTTTTTCATATAATTTGCCAAATTAAGTCTGTACCAGATTTCAAGTCTTTAAACCAATCGGAACAAATGTTGTGGCTTTTTTCCCATTGCACTATTCAAACTAAATATAGTCTTTGGCAGACACAACTAGCTTTAGACAAGCCTGTTTGAAGCCTAACAATGCTTGGAGCATCTCCAGATGGTGATTTAAATGTTGTTTTTGTTCTCTCAACTGTGTTAAAAAACTAAAACAAATCAATACATTTAGGTCTGTTCAGAACAGAAGCCTGTATTTTTGGAGAGCAGTTTCTTCCTCATTAAGACCTAACCAGGGCAAAGAAGGAGAGAGCCCTGCTGGTTATAAATAGTTCAAAAATCCCCCTCTGCCGGTAAGTTCTTAATTAAATATGAGATCCAGTTAAATATGAGCCCCTGAGATTCATTTCTGCAGAGAGGAGACCTGAACAATGACATTAGGCCTCATTAACAATGTCGCAATAACTATAGGGGTTAGAGATCAGAGTCTTTTTCATAGCCTTCAGGTTCTTTTCAACAGCAGATGAAGATTAAGTTTGAAAAAAAAACTTCTCTAGTAAATTAGAAAGACTCTGGCTAAATGTCACATGAAAATAGCTGCCCAGGCAGCAAACCAGTATTTGACAGCTTAAAAAAAAGGTACAGTAACATTGGTAGGTTAAACGGATCCAATTAAAAGTTTGTCATGCTGCGAACAATAATCTGTACCAACCACAACCCATTGCACTAATGAGACAGCAGCTGCCAATAATGCCTCCTTGCAACCTGTTAGAAACAATTGAATGCCTTCCTGTAAGGACGCATATTATTATGACTGAGAAAACTACGACATGAAACAGAAACAGAATCCAGCTGTTGGAATTAAATATCCGCAATGACAGCAAGAGAAACAGTCCACCACTGCATTTTAGATGTTTCTGCTGGTTGAAAACTTCATTTAAACTCAATATTTTGCTCTTTCTGGAAAAGGTAAACACACATAAATCTTTAAACCGCAACATTTCCAGACAGTCCTCTCTGCATGGGTATTTCACATAATCATTGGAAGCCTAAATGCAAAGCTGGGCTATATTTCCTGCACATTTTTTAAATCTATGCATGTGACAGCCACAAAAATAGCAGGATACATAAGGCAGAACCCCCATGCATTCTGCACTAAGCTCACTTCCATGTGATACTTCAAATGCACAGTTGCTTAATTTACCGTAACGGTTTATTCTGAACCGTGACACATAAGAGAAGCAGCCGATTAGTGTTTATAGTGAAGCAAGTATGCTGATATGAATTTACGGCGAGTTCAAGTGCAACAGACCAATGCTACTTGTCTTGTTTCCAACTCACAGAGCTCAATAAGACCTGGAGGGCTATCTGCTCATGATCTAGGCTACTCCCACAGATGGCCAAGAATGGAAAATAATCTGAGGAATGGATAGTGAATTAGCAAGCCAGACGTAAAAGGCATCATGACTAGGAAATTTATACATCACACAGGGCATGGATAAATATCTTACTTTCACTCTGTGTGGTGCTCAATTGGATGAGGTCTTCTGAAACGTATTAACTAGAACTTGAATAATAAATGGTCATGGTTTTAGACACCAAAAGAGATTCTTAAAAACCTCTTTCAATGTTAGCTTTGTTTTTAAACAATGATGTTTCCTCAGTAAAATGAGATAGAGGACCATGTATCAGATACTTGTCTGTTTGTCAATGTGAGCGAGAAATGCAGAGAGGGAGTGAGATGCAGTTTGCCAAGTCTCAATAACCAGGTCAGACACATTCAGGTCAGAGCCATGTATCTATGCAGACAACTGCCACATTTTCCTTGTTTGCCTGCTGGAGAATATGGAAATGGATAACATTCCCCTAATGGCTTGTTAAAAGTCATAAAGTTTGCTCATTAAATGCCGTTTCAAAACGGAAAACAATGAAAAGGCACAAAGCAAGATGGGTCAAAATATACCACACAGTCTTCAGTCAAAAACATAACCTTTCTGAACTAGAAAACCCAAGCTTTCTGATACAAGGAAAGCACTGTCATTTGTTTAGAAATTAGCCTTTTGTGTTGCTGAAGAACTAAATGTACAATGATGAATGTAAACGTCACTTGGAATTTTTAAGAATATGCATAGTTATAAGAAAATATATATCTATTGCATATATGTATCTAAAGTCTTACAGTGCCTTACAAGATGCTGTAAGTCATTATCCATAAAGTCGTGAGGGTCTAATAATGGCACAAGTTGCCTCAGAGCCAAAAGCACTGTCAGCTGAAACTGTATGCATGGAATAATCAATTAGATGTTCTGGTGAGATATTAAATCACATGCATAGGGATAGTTAATTCAATCTGTAGATACTGTCTATCACTAGACACAGCTGTTACACCGATTAATTCTCTTCAAGATCTACTACTCACTGAGTATAAAGGGACCCACTTATGAGAAATCAGTCTCTGGCACGAATGCCAAGTTTGATGCAACAGCAAGAGTGCATATAGGCATTTCCCTCCTCTGGGAGGGGAGCACATTTCGAATAAGTGTCTTTCTCTGAAAGGATGTCAAAGAAGGAACTAAAGCAATCTCAACTTAAAAGAAAGTCGTGACTTTAGCAGCAGTACTGTGAGCATGCGAAGCAATGCGATAAAGAACAGCCAATGGTAAGGGACACTGCACACTTTGAGACTGGCCTTGAAAGGTAAAACTGTAAAGAAAAGATGTGTCAAAGAAATAACAAGTACTCTTTACTCAAAAGAAAAATCGTGACTTCAGTAGCAGTACTGTGAAAACTCCAAGGAATACAACAAAACAGCAGCCAATTCTAAAAGACCCTGCACACTTTGAGACTGGCTTTGAAAGGTAAAACTGTAACTCCTTGAAAACTGTTCAAGGAGACAACTGTACAGGTTGTCATCAAAAATGTCACACATTAACACTTTCAGTGTTTGTATGATTCCAGCCCAGTGTGGGTGATTTCTTATGAGATAGGAGCTCTTACTGTCTGTAAGCTGGTGTCATATAATCAAAGAAACTGGTAAGCGAGCCCCTACGCAGCAAATAGCCAATGCTAAATGAATGCTAGTCTGTATCAGTCCTTAAACTGACAGACGTGTATGGATGACATTGCTGCTGAAATCATAATGTACTAGCACACCAGTCTTTTCTCCCCTTTGTAAAAATGTATGTTGAAATTAGAGACTAGTATGTTGACTTTGGTTTAGATCCAGGTATCAGATGTAGATTGATGCAATGCCTGCAGCTGTGTGAAAGTTATGCAAACACAGTGGTTATGAGTTACAGGAAAAACCAAGTAGTCAGACAAGGAAATGTCGAAGTGTTGCACTTCAGACAAAGCTAAATCCTTCAGCTTTGAAAGCCAAACCTGTTCCTGTCAGTACTACCATAGAAAATAAGGAAATTGGAGCCCTCCTCGATCATAAGGTGATCAGTCTCAATAAACGCCATCTTTTGTTCGACAAGAAGTCGATTAAACAACATTTTCATGGGGTTAAAGGCCGCCATTTTTTAACACACCTTCAACTACACTGTAATCTATTGTCATTAATGGATGGTTTGAAATAACTCTGAAGCTATCATAGCTATGTTCTGTTTTTAAAACGAAATAAGATGCTCATCGGACACAGAGCTAGTTTGGCAGGTGTATCGTGTCTCTTGGCCTCCGGGAGAACAGGGTGGGGCACTCTTGTTGTTTCTTGTTAGAGTCAGACTAATGTTTGACATGAATACATCACTTCCGTAACACCCAAACTTTACACAGACATGTTTCAAGAGACGGAAATGGAAATCTTAATCCAAAAAACAAACCTCACAGTAGAATAAGCCAAAGTCACCTGTCTGCTGAAAATAGGAAAATGAATGAGCTGCTTTACATACCTTGTCATTTAGGACTCAAGCGCCTGGATCCCAGTGGATGGGAGATGATTAATCCAACAGCAACAATTTGCTTATCTAATGAAAAAATGACAAGGACAAAAGACAACATAAGCACCAGCGTATAAAGCAAACAGTATCAACACAAACAACTTATTGAAAAGCAAAGTATGCATTCCTCTTGCACCTCATCTATTAGTATATCTGTGAAATTATCTTGCAATAACTTATTGAGGAATATAGGTAGAATTTAAAAGCTGCCAAACTTTTTAAAAACTTTTGCAATTCATTCTTTTTATATTACAATATTATGAAATGTAAAACAGTCAGTTGGCACAACAACATGACTATACAGACATCTGAAAAGTTCCATAGCTGTCGCCAGTGATTAGTCTCTTGCAATACATAGTGTTGTATTGATCACTTGTCTAATCCCTTGAGAGTGGTGATGGGAAAACTGCCAAAATCCAAACTGGATAATGGGATCAGATTAAGCTCCTGTAAGATCTTTTTTTTTACATGTTCTATGGTGCACGTTAATTAGCACTCAAAATTAGGTCAAAAGAGCCTCGTTTTCTCCCATCATGTTAAGTTATGCTTGTTAGGGGTTGGCCTTGCATGTGTGGAAGCTAATGTTCAGTATGTTCGACAAAAAATCTGATTTGTCAGCAAATGCTTCTTTAATTACATAGAGCTGTAGAAGGGGGTGGAATTTATTAAGTTTAGGATATACTGAAATAGCACCGCTCCTCCTACGTACCAAGTTAGGCCTGCCTGAGGACACGCGGGATAGAAACACACCATAAAGGAATTTTTTTCATTAGGAACTGTCACGCGTTGTGGTAAATTAGCAACTTAGCGAGAATTTGAATGAGAAAGTGATCAAGCTGTTTTCATTTTGCTAAGGACTGTTACATACAGTGTGATACACAGGGAAAATCTGCAAATTTAACTGGAATCTTTCCATTTTATGAGTGTAATCCAGCTTGTCTAAAAGAACCTGAACAAGACCCAGCTTTGAAATGCAGCATAATCGTGCTTCTCAGGTCAGAGCACAACACAACACAGAGTATTGTCCGTGCATGTCTGGAAAAGCATTAGCTTTGCCAGCTGATCTGAGACAAACTGAGCCAGCTAAAAGATAGGATCATCCCTCCACTATGCTCATCGAGCACAATAGAGCTATAGAGCAGGAAAGAGGGAGGGATAAAGGCAGGCAAGGAAAAAAAAGGGGGAGGAGAAAGACAGAAAGCAAAAGAGAAATTTTGACTTATTCATAGGGTCTCCCAATCAGCTGCAAACACATTGGACTGCACTGACACCCATTAGTTTCTGCTCCACTTCCTCTTGGGCGCCTTTATCCTCATCTCATCTATTTGGGATACTGAATCTTGCCAAACAAAAGTTCCCTCCGTCACATACTGGAATAGAGCATGAGAAGCATCAATTTTCAAATTGGGGGTGTTGGCACAGTGGGGGAGGGAGGCGATGCAGCTACACAGACAACCTCGAATCCTTTGCAGCTACTTGCCTTTCATTCAGTGAACCACATCCATTGCTACTGCAGCTATAGTGCGAACTACAGGAGAAGGCTAAAGGAAATCAGCACAATACTGCGCAAAATTTAAGCTGTGCATGTAAATCTCAGCTCCACATGAACCAGTGCAAGTTACTGTGCATGTACACAGAAAAAATTATTTTGAGTTGTGTGTCTGTTGTGAAGAACCGTAATGAGACATGAGCTATAAAAATACCCGGTAGTATAGCCTAATAAAATATTTAACTGGCCATTCCCATCAAACTGGGGAATGGCAAAGCTTATTTCGGCTCTTTATGCTGTCAATCAAAGAAATGAAGCCAAGTAATAGAGTTGCTTGTTTATTTTGTTTGCTATGGTAATAATGTCATTATTTTCTATTACTGGGCTAATTGAGTATTACGAATACTGTTCCATGTCCTGGCCAGTGTGTTCTCTTGCTCAGCTAATAAGACTCTGCAGAAGACTGTAAACTAAAATCAAATTTGGCTTCTCCTTGGGCTGCTGTCAAAGATGACGCTGTGAGCAAACAAAGACTAGAACTCACTGCAGTTTAAAGGTGTGTTCGTTGAATGACGTAAGCACTGAAAGGAGATACTTGAGGATCAAGGTTGGAACAGATAAGACTTGTGAGTTCTTTACCACCAGTGGTAAACATATGTAAAAAGGTATACTAAAACTCACATGACATCACCAGCAAGGCAAGGTGTGTTGGAGTCAAAGAACAGGGTGCTACCCAGCCTGTGGCTGTTTAAATTGCTGCAGCGATTGAAGGCCAAATATGGTGCTTCTTTATGGGCCCAAACCCACCACTTTGACTGTGCACACAAGCCAGATTTTATATCAGTAGTTTGTATTATACTGCCAGCCTAACCTAACAATGAGCTGTTCCCATTTTGCACGAAAATGCAGCTTGGGCGATCCTTTACAAATTAACAGCTCTAAAAACAAATGTGATTTCACCCAAAACACAATGACTCAGGCAACAATCAGAGACAGTCAGAGGACGTGTCCGCATATGTGGTCAAAAACATCACAGACTGCACCAAAGGGCCATTTAGTCAATTTAGTCAAAAGCAAAAGTAAATGTCACGTTTGTCCCAGTGCAGCCACTGACTGTGTGAGTAGCAATAACAAACTGCAATCCCCTTGAGCAACAACAATAACATTATGGATCCCTGTACACGGATCATAAACAAGGACAAACTGTATAATTTCTTGAGGGCATGTCAACCTGGAAGACAAGAATGGATGATAGTCTATTGTATTTGTCTTTGAGGACAAACCATTGTCCATGAAAATGGAGGTGATGTATACAGTAATTTGCATATTGAGCAGGGGAAAATATCTGATCAAGAGCACTTGAGATGTACGTAAGATCCATGAAGGATTTCAACCAGATTTGAGCTGCTATTCATCTCAAATGGATGTAAATACAAAATAGTTGTTATATAAATAAATGGTGATAAATCTGATTTTAGAGAGATGCTGTGTGTCCTTGTCACTCAAGACTATCGGGAAATCAATCCTGGCAGCCTGTCAAATGAAACTGGTGATCAACGGCTTTTGTTCTTTTGTTGTTTTCTTCTCCAATCCAGCTGTGAAACAAGGACAAAGAACCCAAACAGCTGAAACAGGATATAATTTAGGATAAGATCAATGTATTGATCTTCTTTGAAAATTAGGTATTTACCGTGCCAAAGGGTATATGGTTAGCTGGGGGAAAAGGATCTAGAATTGAGCAAGAAACAAACAGAAAAGGAAACGGAGAAAAATATATTTATAAAATATTGTGGCGTATTTTTGGCTGCATGTTCTGCTGCAGTGAATATGAATGAACATGAATATGGATGAACCAAGCTGCACTGTGCCCACTCAATGTCCCAAACCTTATAAAAAATGATCAGTGCATTGTGCATTTGAAACAGTTCAGATAATTCACTGATGGTAATGTACAACTGGGCTAGCCGACTGCAATTTGTCAGAAGCCTATTTTTAATCAAATATTTAAAGTTTGTGACAAATACTGTATCCGTATTGTGCTTCTACCACTCCATTTTTGACGTTTCCTCGCAGTGAGGAAAGCTGGCAGAGGATGACAACACTGACGCAGGATATTATACTATTCTTCAGCATGAATTTTGCATGCCTTGTTTTGCTGTTGTGCTGAGGTATTGTTTGACTCTGTGCTCAAGCCAGCACCGAGTTAAGCTCAGACTGCTTATCATATGTAGACAGCCTTAAGACAATGCATTGCTCAGCTTACAGCACATAAAATCAGTAGCACTATAGAGAATGAAGGCAGCTTTTTGCAGAGATATGACACATATCTGTTGCTGACATTGCAACAGACCATTTCTTGCGGGTTTGCTTCTAAGAACTTGTCTTTCCTCTTTGGTAATCAAACCCCTATCAAAATTCTTCCATGACATATAGGCCTAGGTCTTATTTCTAGATCAGTGATTTATGCAAATTTTCCATGTGATATATAGGGGAGATTGGAGCTGTTACAGCATGCTCCTCTGTGGTGTCTTAATCAGCCAGCAGACACCAAACTGAAGGAGGATTTGGCTTTATGAACATATCTGCTGATAAACAGCAAGACTGACTGAGGCAGAGACAGATGTTCTTCTAACTGGGTCACTGAAGCAGGCAAATCATTAGGGATAAACTGAATGCACAGATGTATGTTAAAACTGATACATTTCTGCACAAATACTGTATTACTATACAGACTCACAAAATCTCTTATGGACCATCTATCAATTGAATGAAAGGGCTTCAATGGGCATAATAGGCTATTTAATCAATGCCGATATCTACGGTTGTGTAGATAATGTAGTACATTACCTGCTGTTTGTCAACTCAGCTTTGATAGGCAGTGGGCAACAGACCAAGAAAAAAAATCCATAAACATGAGGCTTATATCTTTGAGTGATTTATCGTGATGAAAAACAAAGTGGTAGTTAAATATTGTTGCGGACCCACAGACCTTCACCAGATTGTAAATCAAAATCACCACACCACAAGCATGTTGACAAAACACACAATGCCACACACAAAACATAAAAAGTACAGCCCGACTTTTGAGTCTGATGCTGATATTGATTTTAGAGGGAAAAACTGACAGTAATTTTTTGAGCTTCATTGTATTTTAAAGTGGATTGTGCACTGAATTTTCACCACTCTGCAAATGTACCTAAATAGCTACTTTGTCAAACTTTATTTAAGTACATCTAACATTATTATACATTATAAAAGCAATGTATTACATCGGGCAAAACTATAAATGATAACTCAGAAAATAAAGAATAGATAGCAATTGACTGAAACTGTCATAACTGTCAAGTTTATTTAGTTATTCATAACGGCACATATCGGACAGAAGATACAAGGATACAGATAATATGTCAACTATATATTTGTCTGGCCTTACATAAAGTCAATTAGATATTGATTAGATTTTTTGGATGACAATTTGGAGTACAATTTGAAAGAAAATGGTGAAATATGATAAAGACTTAACTTGAAGAACAGTTAGAACAACTCAGTCTCTTAAAGAGCTGACAGTGGTGTGTCTGTGCTTTTAATACAGCCTGAGTAAGGTCAGTGGGACTGCAACGTTGCTATAAATTATAAATATCAGCCTGGGACATCCCTAGTCTGAATATAGCCTGCTCCAGATCAAGTTAGCAGTGCAGCTTTAGTTACCATGGTGATCTACCCTTATGAAGAATGTGCCACTATTGTGACCCTGAAAACTCGGCTCGCCATCCAATCTTCAGGGGGTGCATGCACACCTAGAAAATCTTAGCACAAACATGAAAAAATACCTTCACACTGCTATCTTGGCCTTCCTTTATTCTACATGGCAGTGACAATAATTTGACCATGACTGTTTTTTTTCTCAGGTGGCTGACTAATCCCATGACTTTGCTTTATCACATGACCAAAACTTTAGTCACTGCGTGCAATCAAATCATCCATTGTTATGCACTTTGCTGCATACTTTTCAACCTGCTCTGAGGAGTCAAACAAGCACTCCTTAGCAGTCAACCACTTATCACTGTTCTCTTCACAGGTTCAGAAAGATTGTGGAAAGGCTCGAAAGGAAAATGCAACACAGACAAACTCCCACCTGAAACAGCCAGAACCCATGTATAAACACTGCATTTTACTAATAGCTAAAACAAAGATGACGCACCAGTTCAAACACTGAAAATGTGTGCAGAGTAGCGCGCTAAAACAGAGGCTGGCTGACAATCTAAACACCATATTTACTCTTTGTGTCTTGTAGCCAAACTGGAATAGATACGACACAGCAGTTCTGTCTTAAAGCAAAAACAAACAACTAAATGCAAGAAAAGGTTCAGTTACATTTACCGCACAAGGCATAGGGCACTCAGCAATACGTTGATAACATTTCTGTGGACCATTACACCGCTGATGTTTATGGGAAGCTTGAAATGACAACAAAGAAGCAGCTGATGCCAAGAACTTTAAATTATTGAAATTCATTACTTGGGTGGACCCCCAAATTACATCATCATCTGTGTTAAAATGGGGCTTATTCAAGATTTAAGGCTAATATTTCAATGGTCCATTTGGAATAGTTTTTTTACACTGTAAGGCACACATGTCCCCAATCTGTACAATGACGCATTGCTCTGCACATGTTGAGGATTTATTGGTGGGGGTGTGGTGTTAATATAAAACAAAACGTGTAAATACATTTAAGTATTTCATGCTGACAAGATCCTTAAATTTTACTGGCTATGGGAAAGCCTCCACTGATTGTTAGCGCCCTTTATTATCCTCAGTTGTTAGAAATCGGTTCCAGGGTTGTAGCAAACAATAATTTTAACTATCAATTAATGCAGATTATTTTCTTGATAAACCATAAACAAGATACTGGGAACTACCCCTCACAGTATTCTAGTGCAGCATCTTCAAACTAAGTGTTTTGGCCAACCAACACTGAAATACATTCAAATTACTGTTACACAGGTCAAAAAAGCAGCAAGGATGGAAGTAAGTAATATTTGACTTTCTTGCTTTAAAAAATCATTAAATGAATGTCAAAATCGTTAACAGTGTCCTGTCGATTGTGTTATGAATTAATGGGCTATGAGTCATTTCAGCTCCAACAGACTAATTAGCATAGAAAACTCTGAGGCTAGCCCACTAATGAATGTAAAACAAACACATTCAACAGATTTTCCTGCACCTGCTACAAGAAGGAAGGGGGCACGGGCTGCTTACACAACAGCAGCTCAAGTCTTACAACTTGCCAAATGTTTTTTTTGTCTTTTTAAACAAGAACAACGGAAAAAAGAGCCAGCAAATGAATTCATCCATTCAAGTGCACAAACCAAACACATCTGCCTGTGTGGAAAAAAGTGATTAAGAAGAAGATAACCGAAACTAATTTTAATTCAGCTTTGGCTGAAACAATGATATGAAGGACATTTTGACTGACAATAGTTTAACCGTGCCATCAGCATAGAAAAACTTAAAACTGACAGAAAAGACAATCACCAGCAATATATTACAAACAAAATTCAAACTATTCACACAGAAAACTGTCATTACCACAGTCTACATTGGCTCATTTCCTTACACGTTTCTTCATGATGGCAACACACCATCACCTGCAACTAGTCAACAACGTCACATGAGTATTTAGTCATTAACCACGTGCTTTTCAGTCCACGTCAACAGCTTTATTGTTGACACATTGCCCGGCATATTTCTTCTTCCATTTCACCACAATAGTAGAAGAAGCATAAGAATCTGTTCAAGGACAGAGTTACTGAAGTTGGGAGAGGATATGAGCACTGATGTGGTCACACAACCAAGAATATTAAAAGAAGATGACCAAAAACTTCTTTATCTGATGTAAAGCACCATACATCAAACACACCTACAGTTGCTGCTATTCATTTGCTGACAGCACTACATTCAGCAGTTGTTTAACACTACTTTTTAGGAATTTAATCCCATCCATTTGACCCTCTTATGAAACGAAACTGAATTTCTCTCTTAAACTGATATTCCATTTTCTCAAAAGTTCAGGGTGATCATTAACTTGATTCCCTCAACAGGAAATCTATCACCTTAGTAAAGCCACCATTTCATTAGGCTTTTTCGAAAAAACTGTTTGGCGGTTAATTCGACCTTGGTGACTTATGTTCAATACTTCAGGAGTTTTGTTTGTCTGAATCAAATAATGATGAAGAGATATGGGTAAGAAATTCATAATGGAAGCATTAAGGACTTTGTATTAACCATTATGGAGCCAGGGTAACATTGTTGGTGTATTATGAAGATAAGGAAACAAGGCTTTGCCACTTTTGTTGATGGCTATTGTTAAAGTCTTTGCTTTCTTTCTTTCCATCTACAAGTGGCACAACAAACTGTTGGGTAAGCGTATCTGTGACAATGCTATTTTGGCACTAATGTGAGAAAAGAACAGTGCAATAGAGAGCCTTTGTTCAGAGTGAACCTTATCTTCCATTCTAGATAAGGTCTGTTGTAAATGATCGTAAGAGGAACTTGATAAATTAAATGTTCGCCAACACCTCAATGGAAACATACCACTGCAGTAAGACTGTGCATGTTTCTGTGATTTATGAAGAATGGAAATTGAAGACCAGTCTTGCATATAATGAGATTAATCATCAAAAACTGCACTGTGGAAAGGAGGGAAACGGAATAGTACAACAACATAGTACACAATTTTAAGAAATTACCCCAAACTCCAGAGTAGTGACAATTCATTATGAGAATTTTTCCGTCTTTCAATGGAATCATATCATCATTACATATTACACTGAGATATCGTGATATACAATTATGAAGTTTCTCAGAAAATCTGATGTGAAATATTTAAGGGAATATTATTTGAAGGTTTTATCTTTACATCAAACATTACATTACCGCCTAGTTCAATGCTAAGATTACGCCTGATTAAATGAGAAAATGCTCAGTACTTTTCATTTGCCATGTATTTCAATCACACAGGTGCATGAAACATAGGCTTTTCCATGGGGGTATTGCATATAGATTATTTATTTATGCCACAAAACATGCTTTAACGTGACATATTTTGTTATCACGATAACAAATGACTCATATCAAGATAGCCGAGTTTGGCCATATTGCTCAGCCCTATTCTGGAGATATTGAAATGTCATCAGTCAATATTATTATGAATAACTTGATAATCACCTATAAACAGCCGGCCATCAGATCTGAGATTATGGGCCAACAACAATGACAGCAAGTGGCAGCTGATATGGCCTTGTCATTGTTTACATTTTACAACAGCAAGGATGTCCTTAATGCTAATCAGATACTGGATCTGTTTTACTGCATACCAGTCATCAAATTCAAGGTTTGAGCTTTAAGGCATGCAGAAGCCTTCTCTGGATTTTATCAAGCAGGTGGAGGAGATTCATCTTCTTGGTGCAAAATACCCGCAAAATGTGTATCTTAACATGTAATATTATTTAGTTGGCAACAAAAAACAGCCCATCCTGCCAATTGCAAAGGTTAGTTGAGATGGGTATGTATTGTATTTTAATATAAAGATAATAATGGTTTTGGTTAACACTGCAGGTATATTGTCATGCTTTCATTGGTGTTCTACAACCACAAAGCATTCACATAGATTAAACAAAATGAACCACAGGCTTGCTGGTATTTGCACCTGAGCGTTATTTGCGTCATGATTTCATGATATTTCACCGGGCTGCTTCTCTTGACAGCATTTCCCAGAGACACAGTTAAATAAATAAATAAATAAAAACAAGTCCACGGATATAGATGGGAGTTGTTCTAAAAAATGTCAAACCAAACATAAGGATTAGCTCAGCATCTATCTTAAATCTTAACAGGATTAAATTACATTGGAATTAAGTGGGAAGGATAGTAATCTGATTAGTGAAGTGGTGAGAAAACGAAAACGCCGATATGTGGAGTGTACAGCAGCACACTAATCTCCTCTACCGTCCGTCGAAACGCTGCTGAAGGTGCTCCGCAACAAAAGATGTGACTGCTGCTGTTGTTGTTGTTGCACTGCAGCTGGTATGTTAATGTTACATAGTATGGCAGTAAAATATATCCAGGTTATTCACTTTTAAATGAATGTTTGCATTTTTGTTGTATATTTTGTTGGTTTTGAATGGATAAAAAAAGCAGGAAAGCAACATTGAAAATGGGCAGCCATGTACAGCTGTTAACCAGACAGCTGCTTTAATCTCCTGTTACCGTCCCCAAAATCACCATTGTATAAGAAGGTGAACATGAACAAAATCATCACAAAAAACCTGAAAAGCTTTAACACGACAATTTAAGTGTTAAAATGGACTAAATTCATACAAAACTCAAGTCGGACAGCGCCAGAAAGGGACCAACATTTCTATGCTACGCAGCTAGCACTGATGTTAGCATGTTGTATATTATGGGGCCCCGCAGACAGAAACAGCAAATGAAAGAGACTTACCTGAATTATAGTCGAGTCAGCGTCTCATTTAATTGTGTCCAGGTTGTGGACTGGGTGATACAATCCAAAAAATATGTCGAGAAGCGGGCATTAGCTAGCTCTGCTTGAGAATAGTTCAGTATGCTAGTGTTTGTTAGCAGCTAGCTAATGTTGCCCCCTTAAAGCAACTCGTCCGCACATTTCTCCTCAGCAAGCAAGTTGTTAAACGTTGTCTTCCTCTGTTGTTTTCACACTTAAAAGTATTTACCTTGCCAAAACAAACTAACTAAAAGCAAACAGAAAACCAGTCCTTAGTTGGTAAGACTTACTGACATTAAAAAATCCAAAATGTCCACGACATTCAGCAAGGAAATACAAAAGGCAAAAATGCGTACGACCTCCGGCAGAGCGAAACCTTTTCGTGTAAAGTGTGCCGCACCCAGATGTTTTCAGTCATAATTTCCTTTTTCGTTCAATCGCGCAGCTTTGACAAGAGTCGAGTGAAGCTACATTGAGGCTGTTTGAGAGCAACATGAAGCGGTGGAGGGTTTCTTCTCTCTGACTGCGACCTCTGTGCCTACATGTAGCAGGAGCAGGAGGAGGAGGAGGAGGTGGCCGCCAGAAGTCGCCTTCCCCAGTTTACAGCGACCAGAACCCCCTTTGATGATGCTTTCACTACCTCACCCGGATACTTTCACTGGTTTTCCGCCTGTATCTATTTGCTTAACAACATTTTATTTCAGTCTGCTTCCCTCGAGTCTTTACACAAACTAGAACCAACCAAAAACATGTCATTTAAATCACTCTACATGTGTACAAAGATGTTAGCACTATTATAACCGGGTGGTCATTAATGCCAGTCAAAAGTAGCTGGGATTTTTATTTAAATTAACAAATAAATACAGGTAAGGCATTGAAAGTACCAATGATACATTTTTCTTTAGTGTGTTTAACTCACATATCAGTATTTGCTATCATGTGGCGCCCCCTGGTGTACAAATCACTTTATTCCTGGCAGAGGATTTTTAAAGGGACAGTTCACCCCCAAATCAAAAATACTTATTTTTTTCTCATAAACATTCCTTACATATGTATGTATAAATTCTAAGCAAATAAAGTGTTATGCTAGGTCCAGAAATATGCATCCCACCCTTCTTGCACAATATATTAATAAAAACATTATTCTAATCCAGTTCTGCAGATATTTGTGTCTAAGACTTTGTGCATTTCACATTTTCAAATCTTTCTGTAGTTTTGACGTAGCATCAGATCCCGACATGTCTACGTCTGTAAATGTATCTATATTTTCAATATTTGAATATACCATGAGAGTGTAGCATTGTCTGCCTCAACCTTTAAGAGAACGTTGCAAAACAGGACAAAAAAACTCCAAAAGATGCAATGAACATTTAGTTTATATCTCCATCTCCAACATGATTTTAATCATCCTTGATAATTTTTTTACAATTTTTACAATGATAATTTGCACCTCTTCACACACAACTAGGCCTTTCCACTGAAGATATTTTCTCATGTCACAGTTAGAAAAACAAAGGTGTAAATAATGAAATTAACGGTGGTTTTACTGCTTTGTTTTCAGGGTCATGGTATTGTGCATGCTGACTTTTGCTATGGCTTACACCTGAATAAAGCAAAACCTTTGTTCATTTCATTAGCAACACCTGTGCTTTTCTTCATTTAAATTGTTTTACATCATGAGCCCCTCCATGGTCTCCTGTACATTTGAACAAATGTCAAAAAAACATCAAGTAGAAAAACTAAACAAAGTGATAACATATTACTTTAAGCAAAGCCATTTTTCTCTGGCC
>CAFUXE010000098.1:259462-275869 GCA_903364295.1 Serranus cabrilla
CTAAAACATGTTATTTAAATCACTCTACATGTGTACAAAGATGTTAGCACTATGATAACCGGGTGGTCATTAATGTAAGTCAAAAGTAGCTGGGATTTTATTTAAATTAACAAATAAATACAGGTAAGGCATTGAAAGTACCAATGATACATTTTTCTTTAGTGAGTTTAACTCACATATCAGTATTTTCTATCATGTGGCGCCCCCTGGTGTACAAATAACTGTATTCCTGGCAGAGGATTTTTAAAGGGACAGTTCACCCCCAAATCAAAAATACTTATTTTTTTCTCATAAACATTCCTTACATGTGTATGTATACATTCTAAACAAATAAAGTGTTATGCCAAAGATGACATACCTTTTTTCTAAACTACTAAAAAAACTCCAAAAGATGCAATGACCATTTGGTTTATATCTCCATCTCCAACATCATTTTAATCATCCTTGATAATTTTTTTACAATTTTTACAATGATAATTTGCACCTCTTCACACACAACTGGGCCTTTCCACTGAAGATATTTTCTCAAGTCACAGTTAGAAAAACAAAGGTGTAAATAATAAAATTAATGGTGGTTTACTGCTTTGTTTTCAGGGTCATGGTATTGTGCATGCTGACTTTTGCTATGGCTTACACATGAATAAAGCAAAACCTTTGTTCATTTCATTAGCAACACCTGTGCTTTTCTTCATTTAAATTGTTTTACATCATGAGCCCCTCCATGGTCTCCTGTACATTTGAACAAATGCCAAAAAACATCAAGTAGAAAAACTAAACAAAGTGATAACACATTACTTTAAGCAAAGCCATTTTTCTCTGGCCCTGCATCCAGACAATTAAAAATATACCCTGCTTTGACGAAAAGACTCTTAAAGACTTTTACAAATTATAACGTCTGTGATTTAATCAGTCCTTTGCACTGGAAGAAGGCATCCTGGCACGGGCTGCGGCTGAGGAAGGTTTTCAGCATGTCCATGCCGTCCACAGAGCCACCAGCTTCCAGAATCACCCGTCTGTACTCTTTTCCAACCTGACAAAAAGTTAAAGATGTATCCTGACAAATGAACAGATATAACATATACATGATGTAAAGTAATAATCACACCAACCTTTGGATTCATAATGCCGTCCTTTTTAAATCGGCTGAAGAAGATGTCCATGGAGTAGACTTCACTCCACAGATAGCTGTAGTACTGACCATCATACCCTCCAGCCAGGTGGCTGAAACTGGCCGTCATATTGGTACCTGCAGAGAACAGAGCTTTGTCATCACATCAAGCGGTCTTTGTTTTAAATCGTTAACACATGCTCCAAAAAGTAAAGTTCGCAAAAGAAACAGAGCACAAACCATGCCTGCCAGTGTGACGTCACCCTATGTCTGTGGATTTTGGAGCCAGAAGTGACCATATTCTATATATTGATAGAAATGGTGTTATAACTGACCCGGTGTGGCAGGAACCCCCAGGATGTCCTGGCAGTGCTTTGCAAACACCTCAGCTGTGTCTGCACGAGGGCTGGTGTGCAGCGACTGGTCCACTTTACCGAGGACGACCTGACGCAGGTTCATCAGTCCTGAAGAGGTTAAACAAATCCAAAGACTCTTGACGTCTGTGTGCATTTAATAGTTTTATCTATTGTTGTTGTGAGAACGTGTCTGACCAGTGTTGGCGACTCTGGATGCGATCAGTTTGTCGAGCAGGTTGTCTGGGATCGGGGTGCCGTCCTTGTAGTGGCGAGACATTCTTCTCAGAGGCTCCTTCTCCCAAACCCAGTTCTCCAGCATCTGTGAAGGCACCTCCACAAAGTCTGTCTCCACCTGGGTCCCACTGAAGTCTGAGAAAGTGGTCTGATACAAACACAGGAAAACTTCAAGCTCTACTGCTCTAATTAATATACAATCAACAACATGCAAATGGGACAAAAACCATGATCACAGTGTCCTACCTTGGAACAGAGCTCATGCATAACATGACCAAACTCATGAAAGTAGGTCTCCACTTCATGGTGCTGGAGGAGAGAGGGGAAACCTTTCCTGGGCTTGGTAAAGTTAGCCACCATGGCCGCTACAGGAAGTCTGCGTTTCCCATCAGGCCCTCTGCAGCCGGGCTGCAGCCCAAAACACGCTGCATGGCCAAACTTTCCTTCCCTGGTGGATGATAAGGTTGCAAAAATCATACAGCAAGGCTAAATCTGAGCCATAATACAAATGATATTGATAGATTCTTTTTCTCCCTTCTTCCAGATTCTCAGTTGTTTGTTTCTGTCTTATGTGACAGTAAATTAAATATTTATGGGTTTATGGAACCGTTGCTCACACAAAACAAGACAGCAAAATAGTTTTCCAGTCTTGTTTTAACCGGTTACATAGAATCTTTAAGATCTTTAAAATCTTTTCTGTCTCCTACATACCTGCAAAGTGTCCTTCATACATTCATGACGTCCCGTCTAGACAACTTAAACTCACTCTGCTCATGCTTAAACAAACACAACCTTTCGAGACTTTAGCTAATTCAAAATGTTGCCGCCAGACGTATAATTAACTCCAACAAAAGAGTACATAACCCCACTTCACCTTCATTACACTGGATACCTGTGAGTTTCAGAATCACTTATCAGTTTAAAGGCCTGGATGACCCCTGAGTCTATCAATAAATGTTTCATTCCATATAAGTCTAAATGTAATTTGAGATACCAGGGGTGACTGACCTTTGACCTCAGGGTCGCTCTGGACTGATCTGCCAGAGGAGATCAGACAAGCCACTTCTTTTTCTTTTTTAAATCTCTTTTATTGGATTCATTCCTGGCTGTGTGCATCTAATGGTGAATTCTAATGTTTTATTATTTAAATATCTTACCATACTTTTTATTAATATATATTCTTTCTTCTATAATTTTTTTAATATATTCCTTTATTTTATTGGATTCTGTTTTTATATGCTGTTTTTTGTCACTTTTTTTGAAAGGTGCTATACAAATAAAGATAATGATTATTATTATTAATGAATATTATTTTTTATCTTGGCATCTGAAAAACTATAATTGGCATTTCCATAATTCTTGTCAATAACAATCAATCATACAATTTATTAAAATGTATTCTTTTTCTTATTATTATCTTATTCTATGCTTTTATTTTATTGTCATTTTATAGGATTTTAAAAAATATATTTTCTTTTGAAGAGATTACTATAGTAATCAATAAATGAAATCATCTGACAGTTTATTTAAATTCAATCAAATTAAACAAATAAAGATGATTATTAATATTATTATTACATGTATTAATTATTATCATTTATTATTTGGGGCTCTGAAAAATTGTGAATTTTTGACACTATATAATAACCAATAAAATAATTGTAAGCAGATAAATTCATTAACAAAAACCACACTCCACACTCTCTACCTCGGATGCAGGTCCAGGTAGAACTGGCCGATCTCCTCTCCTGTTTCAGTGTCCCGGGCTGAATAAAGCTTGACATTTTCCTGCCACGCATGAGCGTGTTGGACCTCGGCGAACGTGAGCCCCAGCAGCTCCTGGTAGATTCCAAGCAGTCCTTCTGTCACTACGTCAAGCGGGAAATACTCAATCAGTTTGTCCTTGTTCACGGCAAACTTGCACTGCTCCACTTGATTCATGTAGTAGGGTAAGTCCCAGGCGTTGATCTGTCCGTCAAAGTGGAGGCCCTTCATCAAACACTCCCGCTTCTTTAGTGCCAGAATATATTTCCTCTCCTTGATCCCGATGGGCTTCAGTGTTTCATAGAATGTGTCTGTAATGCAAGAAAAAAGAAGCATTCATGCTCAAAGAATATAGATTTACACTATAAAAACACGATCACACTCATTCAGCCCCTTCTAGGTTGTGATATACGACCATGATTATGAGCCATAAATTACTGTCTAATTACACTACATGAGAGAGGCATGTAGTGCAACATTCAGGTGTAGCATTTCTCTCTTCCATGTGTGAAGTATAGATTATTTTCTAATGTAAAGCTGTAAGAGTCTCCATCTTAAATTACACACGTGTTGTACGTGTGCATGTGTGCCTGAGAGGTGACATGTCAGAGGTGTCATACCTAGAAAGTCAGACACATTGCTCGCAGTCTTGGCCATGTTAATCTCCAGCACATAGTTCGCATGACTGCTGTAACCCAGTAAGTCTGCGACCTTTGCCTTCAGTTGGATCAATTGTTCAAGGATCGCTGTATTTACCTAAAAGAGAGGGAAGAGGGGAGGGGAAGATGTGCACATTAGCTAGTGAATATCTCATTTTGCTCATTAAAGTCCTCAAGATTTCAGTACTGGTTGATTTTGGTGACACCTGTGGTTACTGATGGTAACAGCAGGTTTAATCTGAACACAATTGAGAGGCATATTTATTGTTCTTGAAAAAAAAGAAGCCAAAATTACACCATTTATCACAGCCAGAAAAAAGTTATTATTTAATTGTCGAATTTCCAAGGCACCCTTTTGTCAAACAAGATGTAATCGTTAAACAGTGATATTTCATTTAAAATCACTTTATGATAAGTCAATTCAAATTCTGCAGTCCAGGACATGGATGACTCTGCTGAGACTGACAGACACGTGACAAAAATGTAGTTAAACTTGGACTGAACTGCGCGCTGTTTACACAGAGCAGAGGGGAGAGGACAAGAGAGGTTGGAAGCAAATATTGCAAAATGTAAATAGATCCTTATCAATATGTAGCCTATAGCATGTGGTTCCCCTGCTTTGTAAAGTATTTTTAACTCTTGTGGGTACTTGGAAAAATGTTGTGTTTAACTGTTTAATGTTTATTTACTTGCACATTTTTCTCATTATAATCATGATTTTTTTATGGAACTATAAATGTGTTATACTGCTCCAAAAAACAACTGATTTCTACCTACTTTTAGTGAGGATTATGGATCATTATAAAAATTTAAATGTGAGTAAAATGTGACGAGAGCAAAAAACACCCTGAAACTGCTTGGAGTTCAGAGGATGAATATTAATGCTCCTTGAGCAGCTAACGTGTCAGAATAACAACAGAAGAGCAGCTGCAGTATCTGTTTACAGCGCAGCCAAACATGTTGCTTTAATAAAGAAGTCAGTTAATAATAAACTCTTCTCTTCCATCATTCTGTGAGCAAGGATCAGATTTCAAGCTGCACACAGTACTAAAAGCTTTCCACAGAGAGCAGCAGTGAAAGGAGCTGCAGATGTGCAGCTAATGACAGGAATGAATAAATAGCAACTGACTATTTTAATTTGGGAACGGTACATATAGTAATAACAATCACTAGAGTCGTAATTATTAAAGAAATTCATGTTTCATGATAATCTGAAAGGTCCCATGTTGTAAAAAGTAAGATTTCTATGTCTATGACAATTTTTGATTGTAAAGCTACTATAGAAAACACAATAAAAGTATAAAAAAGGATAAATCCTAAATTTTAAAAATATATAATTATTTAATAAAACACATACAGACACATAAATATTTATACACTTATAATGATATTTATTTATCTATTATTTTATTTGAATTTATTTATTTATAATTTAATAATTATAATAACAAAAACATTAAACATTAAATAAATAAATTAAATTAATATATCTTCAAAAGGGAATAGTGTTTTTTTTGTATGTATGCATGTTATGTGAGCATGTAAACTCATTTCAAAAGAAACCCAAAATGTAAGTATGAACCTCATCACGAGCATCAGACTTTCAAAGCCTTATTATTCCTTCTGCTGCAGGTGTTTATGAAGTTAAAACTGACGGGTCCGGCTGTGTTCGGGGAGTGTCGGGTGCACAGATTTATCACCAGACTCCAGTTACTGTACCTCTTTACACCTGCTGTGAAAAGCTGCTTCCATCCTCCTCCTGGTCTCAGCATTATGACACCTCTTCATCAGGGGGAAGTAGTGAGGATACTCAAGTGTCACTTTATACCGCCCGCCTGCTGTCTTGTCCAGGCCGTTCAGATAGCTATCAGCAAGGCCACCTTAACAGAAGAGTGCAACACATAAATCAGAAATAGTCTAAAGAGATTCAAAGCACCGTTCCTCCATAAAATGTTTTGAAAAGATCTTAAAAAGACAATTTAATTGCCATTTTGTAACTGCTTTTTCCATCGTATTGTTGTCCATGTATTCATGTTTGATACATGCATCTTCTTTGTTTTATTTATATCGACATGCACACACCAACGGCACACATGCACATACACTTTTTTCTTAATTTTTTAAAAATATTTGTTTAATTTGTAATTTTGAATTGTGCAAAATAAAAATAAAAATAAAATCGTACCCAGTTCACGCTCGGAGAAAACAAGAAACGTGTTGTCCTCATTCAGGTTCTGGTTGAACTCTATGGAGAGTTCACTTATGAGCTTGGAGGTTCTTTTTATTTCCTGTGGAGAGAAAAGGAGCAGTCAGGAAAAATTTTAATTGATTTCCTTTCCAGGATGTGATATGATTATGAAAGAATTACAGAATTTATGGTCCAAATGTAAACACAAGAGTAGCCCAACAATCAAACTTCTGTTCAATGATGAACTTTTCTTTTCATACACAACTAAACTACACTCACCAGTCACTTTATTAGGTACACCAGGATAATAGATTGATGAATCTCGATTTTAGATTATGAAGCTACTATAAAAAATACTAAATATTAACAAAACTCCTAGAAAAGTATAACAAAAAATTATAAAGTATAATTAAAAAATAGTATTATAAAAAGATCAGTTCAAACATTCATTGAATAAATGAAATATTAAACACTCTGTTGTGAATGCAAAAGGGGGTCAAACGGGGTTCTAGCAAGGTGTACCTAATGAAGTGACCGGTGAGTGTAAGTTACTGATGCATTCTGATGTTATTAACAGAGAGAAATATGCTTTTTTAATCTAATATCTCCAGTCAAACCCTTTAATGTATTACAAATGAAATAAACATGTTAAACTAAAGTAGCGTGCATGATGTTACCTCCTGTATGTCTTTACTCAGGTGCAGTCCTTTCCGCTTCCCTAATGTAACCAGTCTGTCCAAGAATCTCTTTTCTTCAGCTGAAAGGTTTCCTTGGAGCTTTTTCTGTCAAGAAAATTTAAAAAACAACAGTTACTTTTCATTTTGCTGTTTGTAATCATCTTTATTTACAGCCGCAGCCACTCCTGCAGCGTGGAAACAAAACCCCACACGGCTTAGCTGACACTAAGTATGCCAGATTACATTTCTTTCCGAAGCTAAATCAGAACCAGTGCTGGGGTCAAATGAGAGTATGCTATCAACACTTCAGTCCCTGCACATCCATCTTGTTGCCCTCTGGCTGAAATAAAATGTGAAAATAATCTATCATTGGCATAACTGCTGTGGTAAACGCATCAAATCCTCACACTATTAAGTTAATTTAACACCTTATTATAATGTTAGTGGATGAGAGGACAGATTTATATCAACCTCCTTCCTGTTGTGAGTAATGTGTATATTGAGGTGCATGTGACATGAGGCCCACCTGCAGCGCAGTAATTCTCTTGAACACGTCTTCCCTCATACTTATCTCCACGTCAAACTCGGACAGCTTCTTGTCTGCCTCAGTGCTCGCCGCCCGAACCTCTTTAGAAGGAGAGACGTACTGGGGGAAATCCAGGACATGGAGCGACGCTGAGGGAGCAAAACAAACACAGCAGACAACTTTAATGCTGCTATGATCTGTGCAACACTGGAAAATGTATGAAGAAAAAAGCCTGCATAATATTCTTGTCAACAAATCTCATGAAAACGACGACAATAACGTGTTAGTCCTCCTTTCTGAATCCTCCTACTGAATCTGAGTCTTTTTTTGTTGCCAAGTAGGGTTTTTTTTTTACAAGGAAACAAGGGATTTGCTGTGGTGTATTAGTAGATAAGAACAAACAAACAAGTACTAAAATATAGATATACATGAGACAAGTAATTCAGCTTAAATAGAAAATATGAAGTCTAGAAAAGGCAACATACCAATTTAAAAAATATACATAAAAATATAAATAGTTGAAACAATATGTACAAATATATAATTTCAATTAGTTTACAAGTAATAAAGTATTCATATTTGCAATGTAGAATATATAATCCTATTTTTTAAAAAGATGATGATTTCAACATCGTAGTTTGTTTGTTTTTTGAGCAAAACTTTACTCAACCGGGAGTAAACTATGCGTTAGCTGGGGACAATTTTCAGTTGAGATTGAATTCAGATTTGGTGCTATAGTTGATAGTTTTTGTACCTGTAGTTTGGATGATCTGAGTAAAAGTCAGCCAAAGAATTTGTAAAATGGGAGCCTTTTTTTACTTTCTTTTCACACAGACAAAAATCTAAACACACCAAGAAGCAACACTACACGTGAGAACATTTAACTTCGGTTGTTGGGCAGATCAATACAGGAAGAAAATCCTGTGTTCAGGCGCATATTTCTGCAAGACAAACATTGCTATGCAGCTCTCCCACTAGTGAATACTGCTATACAAGCTGCTACCGTTTGCATGTTCTGCTGCATCCCTGAAGTACAGGAGCTAAAACTTGCTGATGGCACCTGGCAGTAGGGTCAGACTGAGGTCGGATCACTTTCCCCACCATAAATGAAGTGCTCCAGAGTTTGTTTGGGCCCAGCTCAAGACCTCAACCTAAAAGGTTCTTGTTGCGATTATTTTGGTCCCCACCCGAGTGCCATTACTGAGTTCACACCCGCCAAAAACACATCGCGCCAAGGGGTCCGATTCAACAGAGGGGCAGCAATAGTGTAAGAACACATAAAGATGCAGATGAGGCTGATAAAAAAAAAATATTTTGAGATAATGAAGGAACATGTCAGTCATTTGCACTATATCACACCACTGTACATTTAGAGCATTTAAACCTGAGTCTAATTGTTTGTGTATGCATGATTTTTTTCCTAGTTTTTGGACAATACTAAAGCTTTATGGCACAAGTATTTCACTACACATACTATACTTGTTAGCAGGATCAATGCACTGCTGGTTGTGTTCTTTTCCATGTGATTGTTGACAACAACAAAACTGTACAACATCACATGTATCCACTTACACGCATAATCCAGTTTGGCATGAGCCAGAGCCTTCAGAGTGTTTTCAACGGACACATTTTCTATCTTTAGAGATCCAATGTCATCATAAACCTTCTTTACTCTGCTAATCAAGCTGTCCGTGCGGGTCCTGATGTCATCCGGGGTCAGGTCCCATCTCAGCGTGTTTCTCTTATTCCCGGCCTGCGAGCACTCTCTGGCAGAAATCACGGCCCCGTTCTGGATGGTCATCCTCAGGAGAGGTTTAAAGACGCTGTGGAGAATCAAAATCCCAGTTCAACTTCAAAGTTTAAAACAGTATTACGCTTCAGATATGACCCAACAGGTGGCACGACTGCGAGCAATAAATTCTTCAAAGTCAGACATGAAACGTGCTCCGCATTTCTTCCATGCTAAGCGGCGACCTTTTCCAGACGTGGGTCCGCTCAGAGTCGAGTTTCACGGCTTGGAAGCGGAAGCCTTTCAAAACAAGATCATAAAAGCGTGGGATAATTTGTAAGGCAGCTGACAAATCGCTGCCAAAACTTATATTAACATTTCTGTGATTTTTTAAATTGCTGTGGGCAGCAAGCTGTCACTTTAATATCAAGATAGATTAATAAACACATACACAGACAATAATAAACTAAAATAATAAGATGAACATTATATTTACATTTTATGCCAGAGTTTGTGTTACATGCATCAAATTTTGATCATTTAAAAACTTTCATCTCTTCATATTGTTTAATAAACTGCAGGAAGGTATTTTTTTTTTATGAATATGAAGTTTTCCAAAAATAATACATTGTTGCATGATACACAGCAGGTTCTTTTTAAGCTTACCTTGACAAAAAATATTGCATTTTATTAAATATATGTTATTTATTTCAACATCCATGTGAAGTGTCTTTAATTTAAGAAAGCTGGCTGCATCAATCTATAAAATTTGTGCATATAGAGTGAAAAAAAGGGGTAAAAAATGGGAAAATAATGTCTTTATGTTAAAAATCTAGTTTTGTTTTAGTAAGTTTAACTAAGATTTTCTTTAGTCCAGGACAGCTTTCTCCCACTTTATATCCTAAATAAGGAACACCAACACATCTAAACTATTACACCTTGTTATTATTAACAGGTGACACAGGAAATACACAACAATTACAAATTAAGAGCAGTTAAAAGTAGCATTGAGTCACACAGGCAGTTATAGTAATATTGATTAGTGACAGTTATTATTATATTAAATAAACCAATATTTCCAATATTTACCTTTTCACAAGTAATAAAGTATAGGACAAAGAAAGACAAATATATAAATAAATAAAACCTACATTTTTTTTAATGTTTTTTTTTTTTTTAGGCTTAGTCACTAATTTCCAAGAATTTAAGAGCACATATTTGGTAAACAAAAGTATTTAGGTGGTGCTTTTGCATGATTCTTTGTGTTACATACATACACGACAATAAAAACAACAACAACAACAATCATAGGTAATGAGAGAACAATACGAATCACTGAGATAAATAAATATATAAATAATAACAGATATTCATTAGAGCTGCACCTTATTAACTGACTAGTTGAGAAATTGGTCATTTTGGTCCTGATGGACAAAGATTTCTTTGTCAATTTTAAAGTTTTTTGTTAGTTTTTTTTAATGCTGAATGACTCATTTCCAAGTATTTATGAGCTCATATTTGGTAAAACAGTACTTACAGTACAGTATGGTCCAAGTATTAAAGTTTTGCTTTTGCATGATTCTATGTGGAGCAATTTAGTTGAGTTAGCTACTTTAGTTCAAGACAACTGTTTATCACAAACCTCTCGTGCTTTCTCCCACTTTAGACCCTTTTAGAAGTATCTCCGAACACTTCTACACTATAGACTTTGTTATGATTAAGAGGTGACACAGGAAATACACAGCAATTACAAATTAAGAGCAGTTAAACGAGCAGTGAGTCACTCAGGCAGTCAAAGTCAAACCCAGTAAGCATGGCAGACATTGAGCTGTGTGTTTATGTTGAAGCATACCTGCAGAGCGCGCGACAGGCTATAAGTCTCACCGCACTCATGTCTGCGGTTTCATGCGTCTTTTCGTGCAGTATAAATCACACTTTCTGCTCCTCTTACTGTAGACACAGAGCAGCAGCAGCAGCAGTGAGCTCCCTCTCCCCTCCTAGCTTGAAATGTGGGCAAAACGCTTCTTATTTCCGCTTTTGACGCGCAGGCGCGGAGGAGGATGCGATCAAATCCGACACAAGTCCTCATGACGCGGTAGCAGCAGACAGCTGGAGAAGAGCTCAGGTAGGTGGGCGGGGGTGGATCGGGGGAACACACTCAATAGCATCCTTTGATACAATGTTATTTATAAATTGGCTGCATGGTGTAAAGAGGGGATCCGAGGTCGACCTTTCTTTCTTTGCTCTCATGTTTTTCTGCCTCCCATGGCTGACAGGATTGCTTTTTTTTTTTTTTAGCAGCATCACAAGCTGCACAATGCGCGAGCCTTCATGTCGGGCTTTATTAGCTACCTGCCAGCGTCGTCTCTTCAGTGCATTGTGTATTTTAAAATATATATAACGCCTGTAAATTGAATAAAATCCATAAACATCACATCAAACATGATGCTATTACATCACAGTTTCTGCATCACTGCATACGTGTGTCAACACACACTGTGGGAGGAGTGGCCGTGCCAAGCAGAGCTAAATGAACATAACAACGTATGGCATCAGCACGTGAGGAATATATGAGGCAGTGTTTGGATCTGCGGATCCCCTCTGGGTCCATTTACAGTGCGTTTGGTGGCCTGGTTTGCCCCCCTCTGCTGCTGCTGCTGCTGCTGCTGCTGGACAGGGGGAACAAATTGCAACAGCCAAGTGTTGTTTTTGTGTTTTTTTTTTGTTGTGAGCAAAAATAATTTTGCTTTCATCCTCCTGTGAGTTGTCTTGGAAACAAGAACCAGATGCACCTCTTGGATCTATTATTTGTTGGTTGAAAGTAGAATAATAACGTGGCTGGATTAACCGGGGCCCATGTTGTGGTAATATGATGGAACACCACTTTATTTAAGAGTGTGTACCATGTGAGCACCTCTATATATCGCAGGCCCATAAAATGAGCTGAAAGTGCAGAGTCTGCATGATATGATAGCCTACGCAAATTCCTGAACAAATGCAATTATTTAAAGTACCATAAATCAAGAGTCGTGCAAGAGGGCTGTGGGCAGTTTCTCACCTTTTCTGCTTCATAATCCAGACCTGGATAATACCTAATTACAGGGCAGTGTTGAGAATTTAATAAACCGTAACAACCCATGTAACCACATGCATCATAAATAATAAAAATGTCTGTCAATCAAACTTTATTTGTATAATGCAGTTTAAAGCGTTTTACAGAAGACTGACAGGTCAATAATAAGACAGAACGAAAGATAATGTAATAAAAAAAGAAAAATCCTAAGAAACACAAAAACATATAGAGAACAATGCATATGAGACAAAAAATTAGAATAAAAAATAGAGTAAATATCAATATTTTTTAAAAAGAATTACAGAAAATGTTATTTTATCTAAGAATAACAATAATAACAATAATAAAAAATAATAATAAAAGAAGGTAATATACATTTATCTAAAATAAAATACACAAAATAAGAAAGGAGGACAACATTTTTTTTTTTAAATAAAAATAAAAGATGGCAGAATTTTTACAACATAGATAGAATAAAGTAAAAGGATCAAAACCATTTAAATAATATCTATAAACCATTTAAACAAATGCCTGGCTGAAAAAGAGGGTTTTATGTTTACATTTAATCATTTCAGCATGATTGATAATTATATAGTGAGAAAACAAAACATATTGCTTACTAATGCATAACTTATGATTAATGGTTATTAAATGCATGAATTTAATGCCCTAAAAACAAATGTTTCATATTTCTATGAGAATCTGCATTTGCATGGCTTAGAAACATTTCAGCTTATTTTGTGGCATTTCAATTGATTTATTTCTTAATTTATGATCTTGATTTTTCTTTAAATAGCGAGCAACTCAAAACTATTTGTTAGAATCGTGCAATAATTCATCATGAGACGTGTCTTGGTTATGCATTACTCCAGCTTGTGTTTTATGCACTTATATAAATGAGCACCTTATGAATAATATAGTCATTTTTGTGTGGGTGCCTTTCTGTTTCACTCCAAACATCTCTGGGTGTGTGTGTATGTGTGTGTGTGTGTGCAGCAGTTTCTAGGTAAAAATGGCCGTGGAGAAGCGTCTGGCGTTCTCTATTGTGCAGTTCCTACGAGATCAAACACATTGCGGTGCTTTGAATTCTGATGAGCAGGAGAGCCTCGAAGGTAGGCCAACTCACTGTGCACTCACACCTTACAAATATAGGACACTCTGCTCTTCTACATACATCCTTATCTCACAGAGAATAAACAGGAGTGGCTTTTTATCACTGAAAATGATCGCATTAAAGTTTGGATTCCTCACTCTGAATGTGCAGCTAAAGCTCTGACTCACTGTAATAATAAGCCTCCATTTGTTCAGCTGCTATCTTAAAATCTCACAGATGTAATTAATCTCATTAACATTGTCCTGTCACGCCAGTTGCGATACAGTGTTTGGAGACGACCTTTAAGATCAGCTCCAGTGACTGCCACCTCGCCGTGCCACAGCCGCTGACAGAGATATTCCTCAATTCCCTGCTCAAGGTGGGTCCTGCAGCATCCACGGGATCACAGCTTTAAACATTATTAATCGTTTATTCATGGTATACAATTTGACTTGTCAGTAATATATGTATATCTCACATTAAGGTGTGTCAATGCATGTTGGCACACCTTAAATGACACAACCTTTGTTTGTAATACAGGCCGATGCAGATACTGTTTTTGGAGAAAATTCACAGATAACTGATGGGATGGCAGATCTAGTGATTTTTTTCTAGCTGGAATGAAAATAGACCTTTTTTAGGGTGGATTCTGCACTGATTTTTCACCAATCTGCAAATGACGCCAGATAACTACTTTCTCAAACGTAAAACTTTATTAAATAATATTTAAAAACAACTAACAAACAATGCATTACTCTGTCAGCCAATTGTATAAATGATGACTGGGACAATAAAGAATAAAAAGGAATAAAATAGATAGCGAAGTATTCATTATTATTCAGTTTCTATCAAAAAAATATTTGAAAAATATATAAAAGTAATTATAGTAAATTCTCAAAGTAATTCTAAATCACACCAAGCATATTTCTGCATTATTATGGTGTTATAGAAGTTTCAATGATGGCATATATCGGACAGCATATACACGGTTACCAATATGCCTTTGATAAGCCGATAATATCTGTCAAATGAAATATCTGTCGGGCTCTATAATACAGTCTCTGTTTATGTTTATTACATTTGTAAGAAATGACTTTTACTTTCCATCACTTAGAATGACAACATCACCATACCAGAGAGCTCCCCGTCCCCAGAAGACATAGAACGAGCAGAGCAGCTTAAGAATGAAGGTAATGTGCAAGATCCTCATTTTAACTTCAATTTCTAAGGTCAATTATAATGCATATGAATAATTGTCCATCTGTCCAAAGTGGAATTGTTCTTCGCACGAGCATGCATTTAAAAAAAGCTTTTTCTGAAGCTTATCTTCCAAGCCATTTCAGAGGATGATGAAAAGCAAAAATCGTTCTATGACAACTTTGACCTGCAATCTTTCTTTGTGAACACGTGTCTGAACAATCCGATATTTAATTCTTAGGGAACAATCACATGAAGGAAGAGAACTACAGATGTGCAGTGGAGTGCTACACAAAGGCCATTGACCTGGACCTAAGAAACGCTGTGTACTACTGCAATAGGTATTTATAACAGCAACACATGTTTCACACTGCCACTGCACTTTACCTTGTTCTCCTAATGTGGATTTTTAAACATGAGCAGACAGTGGATAAGCAGAGCTGAGCAGGAATATTGATGTATCTATTAAACAAAGCAGTGGTAGCAGGAAGAATGGTGTGTGACTTTAACTCTGTGCAGGGCTGCAGCTCACAGTAAACTGGGAAATTACACAGAGGCGACTGGTGACTGTGAGAGAGCCATTGGGATTGATCCGACCTACAGCAAAGCGTATGGGAGGATGGGGTGAGCTGTGGACTGTTTGTTCCTATGTAATCTGCTTGCTAATATTCAAGATCTGTAAAAAATGACGTGTCTTTAATTTGTGGTTCCAGTTTGGCTTTGACGGCCATGAACAAGTTTCCAGAAGCAATTTCCTACTTCAAGAAAGCTCTGGTACTAGACCCGGAGAACGACACCTACAAATCAAACCTGAAGCTTGCAGAGCAGAAACAGAAAGAAGCAACCAGCCCAGTAAGTCAAAGCAAGCCGTACTTTCCTGTTAGCTTTTCTTTTCCTGCCCTTATTATCTCAGACAAGGAGGTTGTGTTTTTGGCCCAGTTCAGTTGGTTTGTTTGTCGGCTAAAATAAGGAAAAACTCTCTAAACTTGGTGTAAGGGTGAAGCATGGGCCAAGGAAGAACCCATTCATTTTTAGAGTGGAGCTCAATTGTGTAGCAGTAATTTACAGTAATAATGTAAGGAAGGATAATAAACAAATAATAAAATCCAGATAAGATAAAATATTCCTTCATTCGTCCCACAACAAGGACATTTCCAGTGTTACAGCAGCAAAGTGTAAAGCAAACATAGAAAGAAGCCTCAGTAAGATGTAAATAAATAGAAACAAGCTATATTAAATCTAAAAGTATAAACAATTTAAGCAAGTTTTTATACTTTAAACAATGAGAAATTTGAAAATAAGAACATAATATACAATATAGACAGATTCAACAGTTGAAATTGCATCATTACACAGAAAAAAATCCATCATATTACAATAAAAAGCTCTTGAACGCACCAAAGTTGTAAGAAAAAGTTCCCAAATCAGAACTAGGACCATCAGAGGAGCACGTGAATGCACCATTAGGCTTGGTGGACGTCTGCATGCCTTCCTCCTTCTGTTAGCCCTGTATATTCTGACCTCTGTCTATAAATGTGTGCCACAGATAGCTGCTGGACTGGGATTTGACATGGCCAGCCTAATCAACAACCCTGCCTTCATCAGCATGGTGAGCATGAGACCTAATAATATATGCACGGAGCAGAGAAAAGCCGTGCAGAGGTTACTGCTGCTCTTTTCATCATTTGTCCTGGAGACAGGTGTCGTATGCTTGTTTTGTCACTGGCAAGGTTAGACCAGATTCTTTCCCTAATTAGTCCCATGAGTGACAGTTGGCCCATTAATCAACCCCGAGTTATTGTC
>CAFUXE010000098.1:277323-327557 GCA_903364295.1 Serranus cabrilla
GCAGATCCAGCAGCAGAACCCAGAGCTGATCGAGCAGCTAAGGAACCACATCCGGAGCCGCTCGTTCAGCGGCAGCGCCGAGGAGCACTCATGATCAACTCAGGTGCTTTTATATTCAAACGCACAGTATGTCGTTTTCTGCTGCTGGTGGTCTCTCCATCAAAACAATCACAAAAGACAAGAGTTTTCATGATGTACCTTGGGATTATGGGCACTGCTGTCTTTTCCACTATTTTCAGGTTTTTACTATCAGCCGAATTATGTATCGAGGTCTCCAACTTAAAACAAGCAAACACTGTGATTCAAAAGAAACTAAAAATAGTGAAAGAGCTAGTTTCAAATTAAAAAACAGTGTTTTACAGATGCTGTTTGGCAGACAAACGTCTTCCAGGACAAACGTCTTCTTGCCCCTATATTCGCAACTTGAATTCAGCTCGCTCAGACCCAAGGGTCAGCGGTCACGCCGTTGCTAAATTCCCATTGTTTAAACCACAAACTGAAGGTTTAGCGGGCCTCCTAGTCAAGTCTCCACCTTAGTAAACTTGAGGCATCATTTGTGAACTGACAAACGGAGAAAAAGCAGCAACAAGGGCGATTAAGCAAACGGAAATGTCAGATTTCCATCCAGTTTTCCACATTATTTTTCACAGCATAAAAAAGTAGGTAAAAGTACAAATGTATCAGCATCAAAATGTGCCTTAAGTATCAAAAGTAAAAGTACTTGTTATGTAGAATGGCCCCACTCAGATTGTTTTATATATACTAATATATTATTGGATTATTATTATTGATACATTTATGGAAGCAGCGCTTTCATTTTCTCAAGATAGGACTCATTTTAACTACTTAACATACTGAGGAAAAAATGTCCAATCACTTTAAATTACCATGTTTTTTAATGTTAATTCTCCACCTGAAAGTAACTACAGCTTTCAGCTAAATGTAGTGGAGTACAAGTATAAAGTTACATAAAATGGAAAGGCTGGAAAATGGAAAATGATTTCTCTGGTATGAACATTTGGGATAAAATGTTAATAATGTAAACTAAACATCATTATAAGAAAGATCTTGTCCTTTTTAGATATTTAAATGCAGAAATACATTTTTCAATCCAAACCGAGCTGAGAATATATAAAGTTTGAATATATTTCCATCATTAACATGTATTATTTTTATTTCAGTTTCATATTTTTTCCACGGAAGGGCAACCATAATGGCGCGATTACAATCTCTACACCCATTTCTTGAAATCAAATCCCCGGCATAGCTGGAACGAAGAGACAAGGATGGGGCCGATGGCACTTTACTGTGACTAAAGACTCTGGGGCGGAGAGAGAAGAGGGCCTGGAGACGGGACCATGAAATGAAAGCTTCCCACACATGTAGGGCAAAAAAATACTGTAAACACTTAATCATAAAAAAGAGCCACGAACTCATTCCGCCGACTGAGGGAACCTGAGTAAATTCTGTCTTCAGTGCTTTACATCCTGCAGAGGTCGTGTTTTTTATGTGCTGAAAATACTGCCCTCGTCATGTTATGAGTTCCCGTATAGTCACGATACATAGACGTTAGAGGGAGGAATGTACTTTTACAGCATTGCAGGGAACATTTCTGCTTTTTCTCATACAATAACTAACACATGAGGTTTTTATCGCATCTTGTTTGATATTATTTTTGTAGACAGAACACTTGTTTATTGGGAGCATATAGGACTCACATCACTGCTTTTCTTAACTTTTGATTAAGACAACCATGTACTTGTATAGCAGTGTTTGCAGCCTGCATTCTGTTGTTATTGCACTTTAGCAAAAAATATTAATATTCCCCCCTTTAAGCATATTTAATTGTTCATTAACTAGTAACAGAGTATTCAGAGTGTTCATTTTGCATGCTCTTAAATCTGGTATTTGAGATCAGATGCTTTATGGAAACAAATAGGTATGCTAGGGCAGCACTATGTTTTGTCCAAAACATGTGAATAAATGTCTTGAAATTGACTTTGTGTCGTTCTTATATGAAACAAGTGTGAGTTTAATTATGTATTTAAATAGTGGGCGATTAATTTTAAGGTTTGACAAGCAAGAGGAAATCAAAGATTACAGAGATTTTATTAACATTTATGGTCATTTACATAACTATTTTCAAAGAAAGCAATTTATATTATTCACATTTCATTTTAAAATACAGTTTTATCCCCTCAGGTTGCAAAAAGAGTGAAATATCGGCAACGCGTGCAGAATTCCACTGTTGGTCCAGTCATATCTAAAATGCAAAAAAAAAAGTGAAATAAAATTTCTAGCACTCATTGTTCGTATACGGGCAGATCACACACACTTGTGCGATGTCGTCGTATTCGTACGTCCTCTTCAGAAACGTGTCTGTGAGTCTCAATCCGGAAATACTCTAAAAACAAAGACATGAAAAGTATTTTTAAGTAAGAACAGCACGAGGATATGAAGCAGCAGGTTGGTTAAGGGTGAGGGTCGTACCTGCAGACCCTGGACGGAGGAGAGGAGTGTGAGGGGCAGAGAGAGGAAGGCTCCAGGGCTGAGTTTCCCCAGCTGGCGCCCTGAGACACCACACCAGTGGATCGACCGGGTGTTACACATCTCCAGCACCAGGTCCATCGTTCTCTCGCTATACATCCCAAAAAAAGCTGCTTCTTAGTGCTATTGGGTCATGCCTGTAACTCAATGATTTAATCGTATGTTTGAGTGGGGATTTGTACCTGCAGTTGGTGATTTTACAGATGATATCGAAAGGTTCTTCCAGATTAACGGTGTCAGGAATCATCTCCAGAGACAGTCTGATGTCTCCGTACCCCGGAGCCTGGAGCAAATAGAGATGAGAAGTTTAAAAAATACATAAACACGAGTAAAATGATGAATGAATGCTGCAGGAATTATGTATTTTCATAGGCCAAACCAGAAATGATCATTCAGTAGGATTTTTGTCTATTGGAGTTTGAAGTATTGGAGAAAATAAGTCTTTGGCAAACAAATCTTTACGATACTTAGAGGAAAATTCTAATAATAAGGACTAATAGGATAGAGGATAATCTCCCCAAATTAACACATTTTTGAGATTTAAATGCAATCGCAAAAATTAAAAGGCTAACGTTAGGCTTTAAACAAGTATTTTGACTACATTGTCGAACAAAATCTGATCATCTCAGACCTTCAGACAATGAACCAAAAACCAGGTTTTTTCCAGGTTTTCAGACTTAGATTTAAAATCAAAGCATGGTCATACCATTCTTTGCAGCTGACTGGTTTGTAGCCTCCCTCTTTCCCCGAGATTGGTTTTCCACACGATGTCAAGCTTCCCGATCACCGTCACACCCTTGATGACGCCGGCCTTCTCCGCGTACTCCGGCTTCGGCTTCAGACAGTACAGGTACTGCCGCGTGTCCATGGGCTGCAGGTAGGACATCTTCCCAAACGTGGACTCTCTGGAAGTGGAAAGTTACGGATGAGAGCCAAGTGTAAAAAGCAGACAGTAAATACAAACATACAGGAATATACAGGAAGTGTTTTTACCCTTCCTCTCCGCTCTCCACCATGTTGAGCTCTGTCACGTTGTACATGGTGGAGGGCTCCAGAGAGACCTTCTCCATGAACATGGGCGAGGTGGTGATGTTCTGGATCTGAGCCTCCAGGAACACTTCATCCGTCTGCAGTGAGGAAGCCGCGAGTCACTCACTCATATTTGTTGCTCACAGTGAAGAACAATGAAAATATCTCCAAGGCGAACTGAGCAACACATCCACTGTATCATTAGGTATTAATGCGGGTTAGCTCGTGTGAGGTCCTACTGCCTGAAAGGATAGGTCCACATGAGTTCGTCTGAACGTTTCAAGAGTAACCGGCAGCTGGTATTTTCCTGCTGTCCACATTGGCCATGAAGACAAACCCTCCTGACAGGATGTTAGTGACAAAATGCCTTCTAAAGTTTGACTAAAAAGAATCTGATGCTTCAGTAGTCTGAGTTAGACTAAACAAGTTTCAGTATGAAATTAGTTTTAGGCAAGTGAGAAAAAACATTCAGTCTGATCAAAATTGTTTCTCTCCTGTGTTTATGACTTCCGAACAGGTAGAAATTTTTTTTTTTGCCAGGTTAATCTCCTGAATTTACAAAAATAGAGCTTCTCCTTGTGATGCGTGGTGTAACTTACAACACAAGCTAGACAGGAAAATGGACCGGAAAGGGAATAAACATTTAAAACAGCAAAACACATGTAATTTTTTCTAAAACAACTGGAAGAAAACGTTTCGACAAGTGAAAAAAAATAAGATAATGTGTTGCGAGTTTGTATTTTTCAATTCTTATTTCTCTGTTCTTCTCTTTCTTTTTTCTAACACGAGGAAGTGGCACACTTCAGCCTCTAGTGGCCCGAATAAGTATTACAACAATAAACACTTTTTCTTCAGCTAATTTTTCAGTAATGTAGCAAAATAATCCTGACAATCTTAAACCTCCAACACTCATCTGTTTCTACAGATGAAAAACAAGATGTATAAATACCATCACTTCAAAAACAGAATCATCAGGAAAGTAATTTCAGGCCAGTATGAACAGGAGGAAACAGCTGCAACTCTTTTAATTCACATATAAGAATAGTAGTAATGTGTTGAGATTAAATGTGAGCCCATCCTTTAATCTACTCTTTAAGTGAAGTGAGATTCCTGTAATGAATCACATTTATCAACCGGAAGACAAACATTAAACATATAAACAACAATCACATGACGTTTGCTCAGTGAACCTTGGAGGACATTGTTAGTGTCAGTGCTGACCAGCAGAGTCTCTGTACAGTAGAGGCTGCACAAATACGGACTTTTACTAATCGACAGCTCGGTCAAAGTGGTCTCTCAAACATCAACTAGCTGAGTTTTTTAATAAATAATTAGATTTTTTAGAGCATCAAAGTCTTCTGCATCAGCCTTTTAGATGAATAAGTGACCGTCAGTTTTTATGGAACAGATTACTTATTAAAAACAACAGACAAACATATCTAAATCAATGTGAATATCACTTTAAAGGCTTTTGCAGAGATAAACAGCACTGGTGTTATACAATCTACCCTAAGATATTAATAAGTAAAGTAGCTTACTTGTGCATAAAAATAATGTTGCAATAATAACTTAATTGTGACTTAAACTGTTTGAACCTTGGCTGAAAGATAACTGGTTCTGACAGCTTGCATGCTGCAGGCAACTAGTTGATGCTTTGTAAAAGAAACACTCAGTGGTCTTCAGCTGTCAAACTTTCAGTGCAACCTCTACTATACAGTCAGACACAATGAGAGGGAAGCAGAGATTAGTTCATGCCTTGCAATTCATAACAGAAGAACTGACCATGAACCGTTCTGAACAGGGTTAATGTTAAAATCACAGAGCTTAGCATCTCCGCTCCATGCAAAGCCATTCCAACCCCAAACCTCACATTTTAGTACATGTAATCAAAATATATTTGCATCATTAGCTCTAAAAAAGTCATTTAGGGTTTATAAATCACTGAAAATAAGATTTGACAGCCCTGTTGCATCAAAATGTAACCATCAAGCCAGAAAAACTAAAGCTGAAAATGAGATTTAAAAGCATTTGAGATCCATCAATCATGTCGATGTTATAAAAGATTATAAAATCATAGTGCATATTCATAATTTCCCCAATTATGATACATTTTTTGATTAATGAAACCCCCACCCACCACAATTTAACACCACAAACTTCAATTAAAAAGTCCAAGCCCTGTGTAGGATGAGTTTGCAAGAAAGCATGAGCGTCCAAAGAAAGGGCAAGAGAAAAATAATGGAAAGTTTCTGTCAATATTAGTGTCGTCACTTGTTTATCTTTAGCATATTATAATCCATAGACTTCTTTCCATTCTTCCACTTTGCACCTTTCTATTGGCCCCAGAAAAGACAAAGTCTGCTGCACCAAAAAGGATTAAGAGAAGCTAATGTTCAGCGATGAGAACAGAAGGAACAATTACCACAGAACTGAGGTCACTCTAATGGAGAAAATAAAATACAAGACAATAATAAACAAATGAGGTTACATGCCAAAGATGATGACAATGAATATTTTGCATACGGCTGATATAAAAAGCTACTGATGTGAAAATGAGAAACAGAAAAAGCTTGTTGCCTCTGTGAGGAAAATGCTTGATCTCCACATTTTAAAACAAGAATTTATGTTTTTTTTTTTAGCTAGGAGGTACAAGGATTTTCCAGGAGACCATTCTCATTCTAACTGCCCCTTTTAGCATATGGAAATGATCCTACCTATGAAATGAAATATGATATGAAGCATGTCATATATGCTACAGTAAGAGCTTGCATGTCATACAATACAGTTCCTCTATTTGCAGAGCGAGGTCTGCATGTTGACAGCAGATCTTTATATCCTGATATGTGAGAGCGGCCGGCTTACCTCTGCATTGTAGAACTTTGTCTTGACATCCAGCGGCTTTAAAACCTGGTTGAAAATAGATTGCAGACTGAACGCTGATGATTTCTCACACTGTGCCTCCATTCGGCAGAAAAATGCGAAAATAATGGGACTTTTAGACGGGAAATATTCAGCTACGAAAGGGGAAAAAATGAAAATCTGGCTGGGAAAATGTTGCTAAAGGGAAGAGAAGAGAGTGCTAAACAGTTCACAAACTGAGAAGCCTTCAGGACACCAAATCCACAGCTAGGATGGTAATTGCATTCACTCTGGTGTAGACCTGTGACATTTCTCAGGTCTCCTCCAAGCTTATGCAGGAGTTTACCACTGTCGTCTAATGAGAAATATAACTCACCTGGAATTTGAAGAACTTCCGAAAATAGAGCTTCTCCCCGTACTGAGTGGTGTAACTCACTGCACAGACTAAACTGGAAGTTGGAAGAGAGGAAATTAACATTTAAAAAAGCAAAAACGTGCATAGTTATCAAACATTTAAAGTTATTTATTTCAAGAATGAAGCCTTTTTATCCGTGCACACATCGCTTCCCTGGTTCGGTCAGTTGGGAAACATTTTTGTGCCATAATAACAAATTAGAATTACTGCCTTGCAGTTAAGCCGAGCGGCCCCGATGGGCTTTGCAACAACCAGCCTGAGGAGAAAAGGCTCCAGAACCAGAGACTTCTTTTAAATCACTTCTTAAGACCTACTTTATAGACTTGCTTTTATGTGACGTTGTCTCCTTTCTTTAAAAATCCCCTTTTTACTGTTTTATTACCGATATTGCCCACAGCTATTCATTTGCGCTTATGATTTTTTTCTGATAAATCTTGTTTCATTTGTCTTCTGTCCTCTACAACCTTTTCTGATATCAATTTAACCCTAATTTTGCCTTGCTGTTACCTGCCTTTTGCCTTCTGATTTTGCTACAAAATAAAGTTATTATTATTATTTGCACCCATGCCTGTCCAGATTCATATAATATATGCAGTCATGACTTTGCAGGAGTTTAATAAAAGATATTCACTCTATTGATTTGTATATATGTATGATTCCAGTGAATAATTTATACCGCTGTCTTCACTTAGAGACTATTTTTACAGAGGAGTAAAGAGAGGACTGGACTAAAGCTTCCTCACATGGTGCAACCACAGTGGCCTGAATATCAATATCAGAAAAACCAACAAGCTGGTGATGGACCACCAGAGGAACACAGAGTAGCTATGACTGTACACAGTGCTTCAAATATGGATGCTGCTCCAAAGAAGCTAAACATTATAAAATATGGATCAGCGCTGAAGATCTATACAGTCACCACAGATTCAAGCTGGACAAACAATATCAGCATCACAAGTTCAGGATCTGTCCAAATGTCCAAATATGGTCAAAATGTCCTTAATTGTAGTATTGAATAACACCCTAAAAGTGTTTATTTAGTGGTTTATTGTCACGTCATAGTGAATTTGACCTTTGGGATATAAAATGTCATCACTTTACATTTTATTCTGTTGGACATTTGTATTAAATTTGATCAGAATTAGTGTATGAATTATTACGTTACGAGCAAAAATTGTCACAGTGACCTTGACACCAAAATCAAGTCATTTTAGCCTTGAGTTTCAGGGGTAGTTTGCACCAAATTTGACATAATTCCCTCAAGGCGTTCCTGAAATATTCCAATCACAAAAATGGGATGGATTGACAGATGAACAGAAAACCAGAAAAACCCCACAATACCTAAAAATAATGTCATCGCTTCATCAACATAAAAAGGGTAAATCATTTCGTGAAACATTCAACAGTTTTTTTGCAAATGTTTTTCCACAAGACTGAGATATCACAGTCAGAAGAAGAGTATAAATACTGTTGGAAAAACACTTACATATGAGTTCCAATTTCTTTGACTTCGTGGTGGATGACATCATCGATGCAGCACTCAGGTTTGAGTTCTGCTACTGCAGAGTTTGACGCTGAGAGGTTGAGCCTCTGTGAGCTGGTCTGTAGATCAGCCTGGAGAGGATCACATCACACAGCAGCACAGTTTTTGTTAAAACAGGAGTGTGAAGTGTGAAATAAGTGTTGGACAGGCCATTCTTCTTCTACCTTACCTTCACAAGAATATCCTTCACCACTTGGTTGCTGTCGTTGTGCACACTGATGTAGCTGGAGAAGGTCTCACCGAGGAAAATGTTTCTGTGTGATGAGACATTAAAGAGTAAAATATTTAACCTTCAAAACAAAAGTGTGCTCCACAAGAAGGTGTTTGTGCTCTATCAGCTGATTAGCGTTTCTCACCCAAAGTTCTGTGGTAATGTCAGCATCTCCCCCAGCATTAAAGTCTCTGCTCCTTTGATGGTGGACGGGTCCTCCCTCATGAGCTGAGAAAACAAATCCCCTAGAGAAGGAAAGCACAGAAAGCATGCGTAATGTAATATATGTTAACGAATATACCTCCACAGAGAGCTGAGCACTGAGCGCACAAACTCAACAGGATGTTTGACTTCATGTAAAGCCCATTATCTCTGGGCCAGGAAGAAACAAACACAAATATTAATTAACCAATGAAAAAAACAGTGTGCACACAGATAACCAGTAATACACAATGTTGCTATAATAACATACATACACCTCGATGATTTCTCAACATTTAGAGAACATAGCTTCGATTCTGTTGTACATACATGCAGCCTTAACATGTTAGAAGTAAAAACACACCTGTCCCAGTATATTCCTTCTTTTTCCCATGTTTTGTGTTTAGGTGAAAAACAGCGACAACCATTTTTTTTTCAAATTGGCTTGATCTCTTCTGTTTCTTATTGTGTCTTAAAGTTCTTAAAGTATTTTGTATGTCATGGCTGCATATTAAGCTAATTTCAACAATGTGCACAAGGCCATGTGATATTTCAGAACAACATTACTTCAAGTTAGCCACAATAACTAACAGTCCTGATCATGCAAAAGCATTAAAAAATTGGAATTTCAACAACTTAGCGTTACATTGACAGTGTGCAATTGCCCTGAAGGATTACATTGCTGCAGCTGCTGTAGTTGCTGCACTCTCGCTCAATACTGGACCAATTTTAAAAACTTGTTGGCCCCATTTGTCACTTAGACACAAAAACATGGGGCGCAGACTGAAATTTATTTCCATTAACTGCAGCATCAAAATCTTTTATGTCTGTTTCTATGCAAGTTTTTGCTGATATCAAACTAAAATTACACTTGAGTTTGCTTGTCTGTGGACTGTGTAGAAATGTAAGATGTGGACAGCTTTGACAGTACGGTTTTATATCAGCGTTTGAGTATTCTGTGCACTGCAGGGAGGATCACAGGGAGAAATACAGGATCTTTGAAGATCCGGTTTCAAAGCAGTCTGAACCAGCAGGGTTTTCATTGGGTTCAAATTTCTGTCCAAGTTAGCCACTTACAATACATGTTATGTTGTGAACAACTCACTGATTACTTTTACTACTATACTGCTACCACTATGACTCCTTCAAAGACGTTATCTATCTATTATTATTACTAACAGTAAGATCAGCGTGGAAGATAAGATTCTGCAGCCAGTGCAGGAACATGATAGCAAAAAGGGGAATAGTTTCATGTTTCTAATGTCAGATTCAACCGATTCATCTCTGTGAACTTTAAGATAAGCCGTCACTTCACTGCTTCTCTTGTAAAAATAGCGATCCTACCCAGAACTGTCATGGTGATTTATGGTTTGTAAGGAGTTCAGTTACCAGTGCAGCGAACACATTTCTCTGTGCTGTACTCCACAGGAGGGGAAAACAAACACTGGGCTTCTCAGCAGGCCTGCCATCTAAATTTGGCAGAAGGATCTGAGTCTGTAAATCAATAATACAGATGGTTTCCATGGTGGAGAGGAGGTCGTCTGGCTCAGATCCTATCTGATCACTGACATCTGAAGTTGTCATCCTGACTCTCTATCCTGTCATTTTATTTATTTATTTATCTGCTGTTTTTCCAGGGAGAGAGATCCTTCCTCTGTTGCTCTTCCTGCCAAATGTTTTTTTTCCCTTATCTAAATCTGGGATTGAAAATGACAGGGGTTGTCATACGGCGTACAAATTATATAGCCCCTACAGGCAAATCTGGGATATGTAACATCACACAGTAAAAATGAAACTGTTTTGACTTGACTTGATGTGTGTTGGATCTAAAGAAACTAAACAGTATCAAGCTACAATTCAAATTGTATGTTGTTTAACTAAAAAACTGATACAAATAATTTCAAGAAAGAAAAGTACATAAACTTTAATTTGTTTGATTGTCTTTCTGCTACTAAATTATACAAAACCTTTACTTTGTAGAAGTGAATAAATTACATCTTTTGACCACTTTAATGAGATTATATGACGTTAAGACGTTATGTGCTATTAGTTAATATTTTAACATAAACATGGAAGTGTTGCTTTCTGTCTTAAGTGCAAAATCCTAACGCAACCATCGAAAAAAATCTTGGAACAGGAAAAGCAGAAGAAACGCTCTCAAAGTAACAGGAAGTAGAAACAAGACATCCCTTTAAGCCTGGTGTCAGTCCTTATGTTGCTTCCCTTTGTGCACATTATTATGAAATGCTGACATAAACTTCTGGCCTGCCCGACAGTTTCCTAATCACAGACTCCAACTGAAGAGACTGAGAAGTTTGGCAAAACCTCTTGTTTTTTATTTTCAAAATGACGTTGTTGTACATGTAAGTAAAAACTCTCAACTGATATTAAAAAAAAGACACTGATTTTTTAAAGCTTCAAAAAATTTTTTATTTTGTTTGCTGTCATTCTGAGACCTAATTCAAAAGAGCAATAACATTGCAATAACAATATGTTAAACAAAAAAGTGAATCGTCTTTGAGACTCTAAAACTCTAAACAGGCTTACCTGGCAGATCTCTGTCTTCACACGTCACTGGCAAGTTTGTGAAGAGTGTTGGTTTTGTTAACCGCATCACTGAAAAGTAAAGTGACACCAGTTAATAATTAGACACTCAGTCATTGTGGTGATGTTTCTATAGTTTAAACACATCTCATCCACTCTGTTGAGCAAATCTTAATGCCAAAATGTTTTTACTTGTTACGACACTTATAGATTCTACTTACTTTTTTTACATTAAAAAAACATATGATATGATACAGTACTATACTGCAAATCTACCCAGTGGTATGCAAAGTATATAAAATGGGCTCCATAATGATAAAGCACAACATTAAAACGCTCTAACTTTTTTGCTCGTGATAAAAACTGAATAATATAATATTTTATGACAATATAGTACTTTGAATGGAGCCTGCCATAATGTCTTTTATCTCTGATATTTTAACAATGTTGCAGTTTGCACTTTTATCCAAAGATTTTAATTTTTTTTACCCCCCACATTTCATATTAATTCCCCATCATCCATGACTTTTGCAACTACATTTTACTGATAACAGAAAAAAAATACTTTTATTATTTTTACCTTTTTAAAGTAGTACGTTTACCAATGTGGGATTTGTAATACTATTATATTTCTACTTATACTAGAGTAGAGAATCTGAGTAATTCAACCACCTCTGGGAGAAATTACAAATATCTGAAAGGGTGTCTTGACTGATTAGTCATTTGATTTCAAATAGCAGGTTACATTTTAGCTGCTGTCCCCTTACAAATACAAAAAAAGACATTTGTGCACAGGATCCATGTTTTTAAAAGTAAGATATGTGGTCCGTATACATTTCATCTTATAAATGAACCAGATAAGCAGATTATAATGTGTTCAAAACATAGACTGCATCTGTAATAATAAACAGAATTAAGTTTGTGTGGGACGTCAAGTTGCTTCGCCTGGCACATAACTGTCAGCTCTTCACGTACTTATACACAGTGACATGAACATATTCACAGACAAAAAACAAACACAAATTACCAAAGATAACAGACCTAGTGAGTTTTTTTTAGGGCGTTTCGAGGAACTAATGGTCGTTTTGTGGTTAGAAATTCCTTCCAACATAGCAGTTAGCTTATATTATGATTCTGCTAATTTCTTCCTATAACGTCTTGCTAAAAAGTGTATTTAATTTTTTCCCATACAGCCCAATAACTTAGCGAAAATAGCATTTAAAGGTGCACATGTCACAAACCATCTTCATTTTAATATTATAAAATATTAAAATGTAATATTGTCTTAGCTAGCACTGTTAGCATGACCAAATGACAACAACCGGGTGCACTGAAATGTTTAACTCGTCTGTTTTACCCTAAAACAATGTCTCAGAATGTATATATTTATGGCTTTTTTAAGGACAATAAAATACCTTTTAAAGCGAGTAGATGTTCCTGTTTCGCTTGATTTACTTCCATTTTGACGGATAAATATCTTTTATCGGGGGGGATGTTAGCTGCTATGCTAGCTGGTTGTTTGACAGGAACTTTGACCTTACAGGAAGCGCTTCTTCTTCGCCGTCTTTTATTTCGAGACGCTCGAAACGTGTAATGCTGCCACCTACCGTCTGAGATGGGTACTACAACAACAGAGAATTTACATTGTTCATTTAATTTCTTTTTCTTCTTTCATATCTACTCATTTTTAGGGAAGGTTCCTCACAAGGATTTTTTAATTTTATTATTTTAGTTGCCACATACTTATTCTTTGAATTAATTTGTCACTGTCTGCATATTGTTTTGCTCTTTACATCCCATCTGAATCTAAATGGTACTTTATTTTGAAGTTACAGTTGCTCTGTGCTGACCTCTGGTGGTCTGACCCTGTAATACACTAGGCTCTAACAACTGCAGCTTTAGATTACCAGTTTATGAGCAAAAGTAATGTATAATATGTAAAATGACAACCAAAAGAATACTGATTAGACTCCTACATACCTTTTTATTGTTGATAAAATATCACACAATTACCTTATTAATGCAGAAGTAAATTATCTGGGGTTGAAAAGTAATCATATTAGCTTATATTGTACTTAATTATAAACCTTTTGACAAGAACACTGATTTTAAATAGCAAAATGAAAAAAAAAACATTTATCTATTGATTTGTTTTATTTTATTTATCTATTCTTCAAACCAATGCTTGGGATCCACTCTGCCTGTCACATGGATGTCTTTCTGCAGTGTGCAGTGTGCTCACGGGCTGTTTTCATGAAGCAGAAGCTGTAATTAAAACCATATCATATTATTATTTCACCCAGAGAGTAAAATACTGATACAGAAGAAGCCAATCACAAAGTACACTTAAGATATTAGAGTAAAACAACATAATTCATCCCAGTGACGTGACTTTTGACTGCAAAAGAATCTCTTCTGGTGGCCTTATTCTACACTCACATGAACTCTCTCACTTTCATCTGTTTCCGGACGCTGCCATGTGTTCTTAAACAGGACGCCAAAGACGACCAATCCAAAGACCACGATGAGGACACCCAGGGAGTTTGCAAACTTTGCCTCCACGGGCAGCGAGTTGTACAGTTCACCACTGGTTCCATTACTGCTGAACGGGAGAAAATATGTTCATAAGTTAGGTTATTTAAATGTTTCTTGCTATTTTATGGTGCAACAACTTCTGCATCATGCTTTTGTTAAAGGCACAAGGAGCAGGATTTGTCTGAAGGAAACTTCTACTCATTGTGCCGTTCATGATTTTAGTTTTTTTCCCTGTTGAAATAAAAAATATATGAGCTATTAAGATAAGAGATAAGATATTCCTTTAATTGATCCCCATGGCGGAATTTCAGATGTTGCAAGACAGAATAAAAGACAATATGTAAGAGAATAAAAATTGAAAAAAAAAATATAATGAAAAATAAAAATATAAATAAATAGTATAAAATAAAAATCATGGTATAAATAAAAACAAAAAACAAACACGTATCCACGAGTGATATGCCAAAACTAGTAGTGCAAAAGTATCATATATAGCAGTATATTATAGTGTATATATAACACTTACAGAGTAAAGAACAGTTCCTCATTGATCCCACTGATGCAGGAGGTCAGAGTCAGGATCAGGAAGACTTTCCCCACCCAGACATGGACGGGTTTCAGGGTGCTGCGGAGCCACAGCGGAGAACACGGGAGCAAGAAGCCAGCCAGACCAAGAACCCACTGTCAGCAATATAATGACAAGAGGAGAATGAGTCAGTGTTTTCTCACAGTCTTCCTCTAGTATATTCAATAATTCATTACCTTATGTTCGTACCTGGAGTGTAAATATTACCACAGTGCAGATGCCCACCCAGCTGTGCAGAGAATACAGGTTAGGGATGTGGGTGTCTCTGTGGAAGTCGAACACGGCGCACAGGCCGAGGACGGACAGCAGCAGAGCCACAAACATCAGCCCGGCGTGCACCAGCTTCCAGATGTGCTTCTTCTGCTTCCAGGTGAACGGCACGCGGTACACAACAGCCGCTGCTCAAACAAAGTTGAGAATAAATGATGTAAACAGAGCATATGTCTTATTAATAATTTGCTGTCTTCTGCTTTCTACTCAGAAGTGCTGAATAATGACTTGGCATTGTGATTTTGGCATAAAATTGAAAAGTCAGATGATATTTTCACTTACATTTCACACTGAAATCATTCAGCTGATGCACTCATCCAGGAAGGAATTTAATGAGTTCACTGTCTGCATAGTTTCATTTCAATTCTCTGGGTGTTATGATGTCTAATTAAAATACTAACGAAATCTACGAGGTTTAATCAGTTTCACTGAGAGACAAAACCTTCAGGCTCAGTCAGCCGCAGTGAAAAATAATATCAGCTGTGAGAAAGGATTTTACAGTATTCAACAAAAACTGGATCAATTGCTGGAACTCTCTTTTCACTCAGAATTGTTCTAGTACAATATGTTTTACCCTGAATCTACAGTGTACAGGCAGCTCACAGTGCCACACAAAAAGTGGACAGAAAGTTAGATGTTAATAATCATTATTAGTACTATTTTTTCCCTCAAAAAGGACATAAAAAAGAAGAGTCAAAGGTCATTGATCCTGTGTTGCCTTGGACAAACATGAAACATAAATGATGGTGCGTTCAAATCCTTTTGTATGCAAGAGCGCTGACCTTTTAATGCACACACATTGTGGCTAACTGGCACCTCTGAAAAATTCAATGTACCTCAAAGTCTGTTGCATTCTGTTGAAACTCTAACAAAATGGTGCAATATAAAGCAAAGGTGCAATGTTTTAGACTGATTGTAACCCTGATGACATCATCTGGGTTATTTTCTTAGACTTTGACTCTGTGGGTTTGGATAAAATTATGTGCAGGAACAAACTGTGAATTTGAATAAACTGATTGTGTTTTACGTGTGTGAAATTGGTGGAGTTTACCTTTAAAGGCAATATGTTCTTTTCATCAATTACAACAACTCTATTAATATTTCCTTCCAAAGCATTGTGGGCTTGATTGCATTTTATATCAGCTCTGCATGCTAAATAACAGAAACAAATCTCTGTATAATGCTTTACGGTTCACCAGCACCTCAAACCACATTATCACCTTCATGAAGGTTGCATTTACTGCAGGATTATTTTATTAGACCGCCTCAGTTTCAGCCAGGTGTACCTAATAAACTGTCAACTGTGTAAATACTGCAGTGCCCTAAAAAGATGGTGCAGGAACTGACCGTGGCCATAGAGAACCACCAGCCCAGACACCATGAGGACGGGATGCCAGTTGAACTGCAGAGCTGAACCGTCCCAGGAGAAACCGCCTCGCCAGCGTGAGCTCCAGCAGCTGACAGCGAGCACACAGAGCAGGCCCAGACTCAGCAGCACGCCGTAGGTGACGGAGAAACACACACACGGCCTCATGTCTGTCAGTCTGGGAGGGAAGGTACTGTGAGTTTATGTGACAAAGAAAACCTGTCTTGTAAAGAACGTTTACTGAAATAAAAATTATAGTGAAAAAACAAGGATAACAAGCAAAGGTCCTGCATTAAAAAGCATATTTAAAGCAAATAATTACACAGAATATCAAAAGTAAACCTACTCTTAAAGAGCCTGTTTCATAGTGTTACATATAGAAAACATCACTGGATTATTATTACTGATAGGCTAATGTGTATGTAGCATTTATTGTTGCAAATGGTTGAGATGGAGCTTATTTTGAGTACTTTATATAACAGTCAAAAACATCAATCTCATAATGACAATTCAGGCAATAAGTGTGAACTAAAATGAAAAATTAGTTAAAATAGAAAATACTGCAATATTGTAATGAGGATTAGGGCTAAAATATCTTCTTAAGAATGAGATTTTAGCAGGAAAGAAGCATCACAGTCAAAAATATCATATGATCAGATGCTTTAAATAAAAGGAATATAACAAAGCATGAACAAACAACCTCAAAATAAAATATTCTTTTTCCACTTTCCAACAAACAAACTTCAAAAAGAAAAGTTTCGGACTCACCAGATGATGTTTGTGTCTGTCCCTGATGTGAATTCTGCCTTTTTACTCCCAAACCAGAACATCCAATTTCCTGTTGTTCCGCTAAGAGTATTCATTATGATGCATGCAGAACAATTAAATCAAACACTAACATATATCAGGTTTATTCTGTTACTTTTGCTCTGTCATGTTGATTTGCCACAGTCTCTGGAGTTCATGTTTAACACAAAGCAACCTGAATGTAAAATGAAAGTTTTATATAAGACATATGTTTCTACAGCAGGAGTGAGGTGCTGTGGGGCAGACCTACACCATGCTGCGTCACATGCATTGTTTTGTAAGGTGTTATGTACATTTTTGTTATTTTCAAAACAACCATGTGGGTGATAGAGATGTCCAAGCATGTCATCTAATTTGACACAGACCGCCAAAATGAATAAAGCCTCCACTGTTCGGCAACAACCCTGAGATGTGGACTAAAGCAGATGATCACAGAGGGCCAGTCACGCAAGGAGAGAGACGCCCGCTGAATGTGTAACCTCATTTCACTTTGTAATGACAAATGCAAAGGCAGGAGGAGCTGAAGGGAGGCACACACAGATATGTTCTGTTCAGTGTCCCTTATTGTATTCTGTGACTATACAGCAGGTCCAGGTGCTGTATAAATACTGTTAAGCTCCAGCCTTAGTGCAGACCAGGTAGGGTGAACAGAGGAGAAGTCACAGAAATGGCACCATGTCCTTAGGATACAATACATGCACAGTATCGTACGGCCTGCACCTGCCAAAGAGCTCAACAGGTGGCGCACAATCATAGAAAACTCTTATTTCTTGTGCTCTCTGCTGCAACCCTCCAACAGCACCTGAGCTGAAATCTTCATGTTATTTCTGGTGCTTGACTCTGTGACTTCTCCTCTTTTTACACTTCCTGGTGCAGAAGCAGAGGACCAGAACAGACTGGGCCTCTTCAGGACAGGCACCAAAACAAAGTGTTTCAGACAGAGTGTAAATATGTAAAGTGTATTCAGAAAGACTGCATGTTTTAAAAACAGTAGTAAAAGTAAAAACCAAGCGATGACCTGAAACTTGACATACAATTTCCTCTTTAACTACAGAAAGAATACCAGAAAACATTCAGGCGTTCAATGTGTAATTTAATAAACTTCATAAACTGAACAACAGTGTAGATCTACACATCATAGAGCAGCACAGTAACCGGAGCACTCAGCGCCATGTTGTGTAGGATTTGCTTGGAGCAAATGTTTTCGTCGTCTTCATCCTCCACGAAGACGGACAGAAAGTGTTGAGCCTCCCAGGGCACATCCTGCGTCTGAGAGGCCAGCACACGGACGCACTTGATGTCTTTCCTGAAGATGAACGTCTTCCCTCCAGGAAGCACTGATGGGATCTTATCAGCGGCTCCAGACTGGGAGGCGATGAAGGCGTCGATGTCCTGGGCCTTCTCTGTGACGAACACTCGGACGTTCCTCTTGCTGTAGTTGCTCAGCTGACACGGAGTGTTGATGAGGTTTCCCATGTTGTTGTGTCTGATATGATGGGTCAGGACTGCAGGTCTGGCTTGAGGCTGTAATTTAAAAATAAATATGATACTCTTCATAATTCTAATTAAAATTTGTGGACATGATACATGTTTTAAAAACTGGAAAAACAATGCCCCAGGCTAATATACAAAACATCTAATTTTCTTATTTCTTTTCTTCTTCTTCTTCTTATTTCTATTCTCAAGCCACCAAGAACTTGACCTTCCTATTGAATAAGGCAAATAACATTTTAAAATTGTATTATTTTGCCGCCATGAATGTCTTTGGAGAAAAACTGAGACTTTATCATTACAAATTTATATAGTTTTTCTGGTCTTGTGAGAAAGAAATAATGACAAATTAGAGCAAAAAATGATTCTTACATGTAATATATGACGACTAACCACAGCATACATTCATACATTTAGGCTATATAAAAGAAAATAATAAGAGAAATATAAACTCTCCAGAGAAAACAAATGCATTAGTTACTCCGTTAACAAAACAGCTTCTATTATGATTTTTTAGTCTTTTCTTAAAGTCCAGTTTGGCTCAAACACATAAAGAATTCTTACCTGCTGCTGCGCCGAAGGCAAGGTGAGAATAATGCTGTGCTGCCGTCCTCCTGACCGGAGCCGTAGGAGTCTTATTGATAAAGTCTGATAATATGCAAAAACTTTAGGTACAGCTCAGCAAAGGGCAACAGGCTGCATGTGCACCTGCAGGGCTGTGAGGTGTCCTTTGCACCGTGCATCTCCTTTATGTGTTACACACATTTTTCTGTCAGCGAAGATGCATTGATAATACTTTATAATATTACTTTAAACAATAATACTTTAAAAGAGGGTTTGAATGTGTTCTCTCACTCAGTTTCTTCATTGGCAGATTTGGGTAAATGGTATTTAGTGTATTTTTTCATCCTGCAGGACAGAAGATCTATACAAAACACCAGTGCTGGAAGAAGTCTTCAGATATCTTACTTAAGTAAAAGTTCTAATACCACAAGTCCTGCATTCAAAACTCACTAAAGTAAAAGTACAAAAGCATCAAAATGTTCTTGAAGTACCAACAGTAAAATAACTAATTTTGCAGAGTGGACCGACTCAGATTACTCCAAATATTACTGGATTATTATTATTGATGCATTTATGTAAGCAGCATTACTACTGTCATCAACGTAGGGCTGATTTTAACTACTTAATATACTTTTATGTGGTTTCATTTATAAACATGTGTATTCAGTTTAATTTTTTTTTATGTTGACCTGAAAAGCTGGCAGGAAAATGGAATAAAAAGTGCAATATTTGCCTCTAAAATGTATTAGTACAAGTGTAAAGCTATATAAAGGTATTGGTGCAATAGTCTTTTGCCTTCATAACTTGTTCTGTTTTCCCTGTAAAACCTATTCTAAACTTATTAAACCTCGCCTGTGACAAATACCCCTCATATCATCATAAAAAAACAAAGCAAAACTAATACTAAAACTAATAAAACTGAACTAAAACTTAACACTTTTAAACAATAAAACTCCAAACGCCCCTCTGGGAGCTATTTAAAGTGAATTGAAGAAAAGATAAAAATGAAATAAAAAGAAAACCTAATAAAAAATACTAATCTATGAGGCTGCTGTTAGGAACAAACTTCCCTATAAGGTTTACAGACTGTGAAAGTGACATAAAGTTGCCTCTTTGTAATTACAGCGCCCTGTTAGATAGAGTGGAGGCGTTATTGCTGCACGATTTGCATATTCAAAGTGAGATGAGAAAGCTGCAGTAAAGATAACAAAGTTAGTGTTTGTTTTGTGCTGCCTTCCAGCGCTCATTCTCAGCACAATGAGGCCGCTGCTGCTGCTGCTGCTGGTGTCCCTGCTTGTCTCTGACCTGACTCTCCTTGGAGACGGGGACTGGGTCGTGGATTACTGTCGGAGTTTATGTAGAAAACTGCCTCAGATGACTCCCCGGGGACCGCAGATACTTCAGACCCAAGCTGAACTCCAGTGTTTCCTGAGAAACTGTGTGTACATCGCTGTGCAGCACAAACAGAGGACCTCCCCCTTTCACTGGGCCTACACAGGCCACGATGATCATGGACGCAGTTTGTCTCATCAGGAATTTACAAGAATAATCCGTAGGAATCGTTTCCCAGCACTGGTACGCTCATTTCAATTATAATTGGTGTGAATCTAAAAACAAAAATGTAGTTGGTGGAAAAGCTGGAGGCACAGTTCCCTCTCTGATTTTAGAGATTCAAGCCAAAGATTAATATTAATAATTATAATTTGGCATCTTTTTATTATACAGTACTAACTCTGTATCAACAGTATAGCCAAACATGACATGTCACTTTCATTACTCATCACGTCACCATCAATAGAACTACATCATAATTTCTCTGTTTCTGATTAGTACATTGCTGTTAAGCTGTTTTTGGGGACCTCTGCCTCCACATACTACTACTACTGTGTTTTATCACCAGTTCTCCTCAACCATGACTCAGCACTTTTAGATTGCTGACTCAATTACCATCATTTCTTTTCCATCTCTTATTGATGCATTGCTTTTAAACTGTTTTGAGAAACTCTGTTTTTACGTACTACTTTTGTGTTTTACCACCAGTTCTCTGCAGCCAACACTCAGCATCATTTTATCTCTGTTTGTGATTGGTACAGTTCTCTTCAGCTGTTTTTGGGGACCTCTGCTTCCAAATAATACTATTGTGTGTTGTCACAAGTTCTCCTCAACCATGACTCAGCACTTTTACAGCGCTGTCTCAATTTCCGTCTTTTTTTCCCTCTCTTTCTGATGCTTTCAAGCCATTTTTGGGGACCTCTGTTTTTTTTTAGCCAGTTCTACTCAACCATGACTCAGCACTTTTAGGCCACTAATTCAGTTTCTGTCATTTTTTCTATGATACTGATTGGTACCTTACTCTTTAGTTGTTTTGGGGACCTGGGATCTGTTTCCACAAACTATTTTTTTTTAACACCAATTCTCCTCAACCATGATTGAGCACTTTTCCTACTACTTTAACTTCTTCTGACTCATTCAATCCACCATTGCATTCTTGCATCAGCTCTTCAATCTACTTAAAATATTCCACTTTTTTTTTCTTTTTTTTCACATTATTGGTATTATTCAACTTTTCATTAAATCCATATTAATTCCACCCAGTCCCACCTTTCAAACTATTCCTACTAATTTCTTGTGACACATTCCTGCCAGCATGACAGCGCGTAGCATCAGTTTTCCAGGATCCAGCATTAGCACTGCAATTTCTTCAGAATTTGCATTCTCTAGTTGTTCCTGTACTTTATCAACAAAATGACTTTTCCCCCTATATTGTGTTCCCTGTTGATGCACTGAATTTCCACCCATATCTTCCACGAGCACATTATTTATTCTCACCTTATTGCATTCTCTCTGTTTCTGCTGCTCCCTGGCATGTGCATGAATTATCAGCCCAACAGCTGGGACTGTCACAGTCAAACGTCCTCATAATTACTCTACCTAAAAGCATGACGCAGATACAAAAACAACCAGGTTTATTTTTCGTACTAATTTAACGCTGCTGATAATAAGAACATCTGACACGTTTTTGCACCTGTTCAGAATATTTATGGGGGAGCAGAGAGATTAGTTTCCAACTAATGCGTTTGGCGCAGAAAGAGAAAGTTTACTGTGAGACTCCCTTTCTTAAGGCTTTAGGGCAGAGAAGACCTTGGAGACCTCAGAATACTATGAAGATTACTGTGAAAGAAAAGGTAGACAATACATCTCGTGGTTAGACAGACATTAAAGCATAAAGTTACTGAACGAGCAACTGCAACAGTTGTGGAAGTGTGAATAAGTCCCTCTGAGATTTCCTTCTCTCTCCACTTCCCATTAAACATACCCAGATATCAATGAATGTTGCATGGTCGACAGTGTATGTGTGTGTGTGTGTGTGTCGAGGGAGCTGCCATAAAAGCTGAGCACGGAGAAACACACACTAAAGCACTAAAAAAGAACCATTAAAAGTTTAAAATGTCACTCCTCGCCTTAGAAACCAAAAGTCTACAGCCGGGCTAGCAGCTCTTTGAGGTCGAGCTTTGAGCTGAACGCCAACGTCAGCATGCCGAGATTCTCACAATAACGAGTGATGGAAGAACCCTTCAGATCCTTTACTTCAGTAAAAGTACTGACACAACAGTGTGAGAATACTCCATGACAAGTAAAAGTCCTGCATTCAAACCCTATGATGTCAAAGTATCAGCAAAAATGTGCTTAAAGTACCAGTGTTGGCTGCATTGTATTGCTGTAGATGTTCAAAGTTGTGCTATTTTTAACTCATTTATATGCTTTAGTTTAATCTACAGCCATGCATCATATTCTGTGAGATCATAAGAAACTAAAGTATACAGTATAAAGACTGACAAAGTCCACAAACAAACACAGGAGACCAGTGTTCCCGTCCCTGTTGCTGTTATTACTTAACTATATTTAACTTTAATTTATGCCAAGCAGTAGTTATTTTATGCAAAACTAACTTTTCCAGTGCATAACCTAAATGTGGTTTTGTTGCCAAAACTTACCCACCCAGACTGTGATCATTTGAAAACATGTATTTTTACAGTGTGGTTTCAGTAAAAGTCCTGATACAAAACACTTTTACTGAAGTAAAAGTGTCCATAAGCAAAATGTACTAAAAGAAAAAGGACTTATTGTGCAGTAAACTGGTTCCTCAGTCAGTGTTTTATTATTTCATAATGTTTTGGATTAATATGGATAGAAGAACTTACAACTGTCCAACAAATGCAGTGGAGTAAAAAAGACAATAGACAATAGAAATAAAAAGTTTCTCAAGATGAAAATACTATCATTATAGCTATTAAGCTCTAAATATAATATATATAAATATAAAGTGCAGCTGAATGTCATTAGTTTGCAGATATATAAATATTGCCTATGAGAGTTAAAATTCTGACCTGATGATGGCGCCAGATTAAAAGTCCATCTGATAAATGTGATATTGTTGTTTAGAAATATTTTGGTTTGGACCAAAGTCATGGACTGGTGTGAATGTTCACATGAATGAAGAAGTGCACTTGAAATGTTTATGTTATGGTTCATGCATTTGCCTGGAAGCAGCTTTATAACCAACTTCATCTTCCTCTACTGTCACTGCAGGTTGTTTCTCTCCTTCACGGAAAGGGAAAACGTGTTCCAGCAGATACCCCGGCAGCGCTGGATGTTATTAGTGAAACCAGTCATATTGCCATGGACATAATAAAAGAGCACCCTGATTCAGAGTCTGCATGGACACTGCATCATCACACGGCCGCCTCAGGACACAATTTTCAGGCATTCTTACTGGAGAAATCCAAGAGCTGGGCAGCCGCCAACATTGTCCAACTGCAGAAAATGCTGACAAAGAGATACTGTGCCGGTTTGACTATGATTATTTCCTGCTGTTTTAAAGAGGGTGAAATAAGATCAGCAATGAACATCAGGAAAATATCCAAAGAACAGATTGCAAAACCACAAATAAAACAAACAGAGGGCGCACGGCGGGCAAAGGACATTAAGGTTCTCTGGAAGTATGATGGGCAAGCTGCAGTCAGTCAACATGAAGTTTTCAAAGCTGATACTCTGCACTCTTCGAAAAAAACCTCAGATAAATCACAATTAGGTACACAGAGGAAATCAGTCAGGATTATTAAGCAAAAAAGTGCTCAGAAGCAACAACCTTTAAAAGCTGCATCCACTGTGTATGGTGATGATGATGATGATGATTATAGATTTTGGGTTCAGGAGCAACTTTTGTTGGCATCCAGAGAAAAGATAGAATCCATAAACAGGCCGCGGTACAAGATAAAGGCTACTCAAGATGATAATAAAGAGGAATTCAATGGGAAGATCATCTCAAAACAAGCAGAGTTTGGACGCCCGGAGGGAGAAAGTGAAACAGAACCATCACATACAAACACTATTGCAAATGGAAACCAGAGAAGATTAGCATACATCCTCCGAGCTGCACATAAAACAGATAATAATGATGTTGATCACAAACAAACGCTCACTGAGGCGGGAGAAGAAGTGTTAATCATGGTATTCCTTCCAGACACAGAGAGGGAGACACAAACAGAACCATCAGCGGAAAGACAACTTATTCTGAACACAGACACTGGGTGGAAAACAGTAAATATACACATAAAGAAGCCGGACGACCCCCCAGCCATGACTAAAGTTATAAAGGAGAACTTTATTATTGAACCGGAGTGCTTGAAAGCAAGCCTGTTTTCATTAGAAATGTATGAGATAGATAGAACAGAGGGAATAGATATAAAACCAGCAGAAAGTACGGATAAAGTAACTCCAGTGTCTGTATATACTGAGCAGCAGGTCAAAGGAACAGAGCACACACAGACTAATAATACAGCTCATGAAAATATGGGCATATATCATCCTAAACAAGAGGAGGAATCAGTCATAGCTTCACCTCCCTCAGTCAAAATGACGGAAACTGCAAAAACAGAGCGTGTAGCAGAGACAACAACGGTAAACATGGAGATAAAAGAGACAGCATCTAGTGTGGAAGTCTTCAATCAAGAAGCAGACAGACTGCAAAGCACAGAGACCCCAAGGACAACAACGAGTCCAGAATCTGCGGCTGATGCTGAGCCCGGATTTACAAAATGCAAAACAGTGAGTATACAAGCCACGAGTGAAAAGTCCTTCTCAGGCCTCAGGATGAGACAGGACATCCCAGCAGATACAACAGAGACTGAAGGAACAGATGCAACAAACAGGCCAGAAACCGAAAGGCTAGAAATCCACCATGAGCCAAACATTGACTCATTTACATCTGCAAAACCTTCACCAACAAACCACAAACAAGCTGCAGACACAAATCAAAAAGTAAGTGAAGCTGCCTGGTCAAATTAAAAGTTTGACATTCAGAAAAACAAACTGAAAAACTTTCTTGTAGTGTGTTGGATGACAACATTACTACTTTCATTCCCTGTTTGTTAAGGGTGAGGCTACAACTAGCAATCAACTAGCTTAGCTTAGCACAAACAGTGGAAACAGGGGGAAACAGCTAGCCTACCAACACAACTAAAAATCCACAAATTAACATGTTTACATTTAGCTCCATTAATCCCGATGAAAACCAGAGTGATAAAACCAAAGACTGTAGAAGAAGAAGTGGCTGTAGCTACCGTACTGTCCTTTTGTTTGTAGAGTAGAATTGAAGCCTTTGGATCTGCATTTTGACTGTCGCCATCTTGTTTATTGTGGAACCAGAAGTGACCATATTTGGAAAAAGAGGGTGGGGCTGAAAAGGAGGAAGTTAAGTGATCAGCTAACTCTAGCCTGGTTAGCATCTGTTACTCAAAATTGAGTACAAGCCTTATATTATATTAAACTGACAGAAATCTATTCTTCTAACTTAGTCAGCCAGTATGCTAATAATTGTCTTTTTTCCCCAAAAACTGTTGAACTCTTGGTGTGCAGGACAAGTTTCTGCAGTGGTTGTACAGGTAAAATAAAACCACAACAACAAAACAAACAATAAAAATAAAATCCAGCTTTCAGAGAAAGAATAAAGCAGTGTGGGAGTTTAGTAAGCTTAGCTGCTGGCATACGTCAAAAGTATATGTCAACAGTGTTTGTGTATTCCTCGCCCTGCACTTTTAAGGTAGATAAAAACAGTGTCACATAAAAGAAATAGAGGAAAATAGGGGTTTTACAAACAATGATAAAAATTGAAGAACTACAAAAATAAATGAGTGTATTTTAAACATGCACAGCTGCTAATAATGTACCACTTAATATTATAATGATTTCCTCTTATCCACTTTCAAAAAGTGAATGTACCATGAGATAAAGTGAGTCACGTTTCACTGTTTTTGGTGTCATTTCTCAGCAGTAAATGTACTGATGCAAAGTTCTCCTCCACAGACTTCAGATGACAATAAGCCACTCTGCAGGGGATTAATCCACCGCACTGAGGCTGGGTGGAAACACTGCACAGAGAGATCTGCAGGAATGAAATCAAACATGTTTTCCTCAAAGAAAACCACGGATGGATTTAAATATGAAGGAGAGCAGGAGGAAAAACACATGCCTGTCAAAGACCAAGGAGACAATCTTCTTAATGATGATGAATATGATCATTTCTATTATTTTGATGGAGTGCTGAGAAGAGTTCAGAACCATTTTTACCCCCATTACAAGAGACAGGGAAGGCGGAAGAGGAGCGCTGATAACACCGAGAGTGATGTTTTCACAGTCAGAGACAAAAGAGACGCTCAGGAAAATCTCCTCAGTTATATACGACGTCTTATATTAAGAAAAAAGAACCTCAGATGATCAGGCAGAGGAAGTTAAACACACAGACTGACCTTAACCTGAACTGCACAATCATTACAAATGCAGAATACAGTTAAAAACGAGTTGAAAAATATACTCCTGTGCAGTAATGTGAATAGTGATCTATATGTAATAAATTAGCAGTTTAACCTAATTCTGCAGTAGCATGGTTAATCAAATAATTTAATTATATTTTTTTATGCAATCAAATACTGAATCTCTAATTTTAATAAAGAATTTAACCACAAATTTAAATCATTTTGGGACATAATGAAGCAATTATTTTCATTTTGTACAGTAGCATAGCCATAAAAGAAAAGCATTTTTTAATTGTATGTGTATAAATATTATTTCTGTAAAGTCTGTAGTAGCATAGCTTTTCAAGTAATTTTTTGTTAAAGTTAAAAGTTAATTACAAATTCAATGAATTAAATGACACATTTAATATTTTTTTGGCCAGGAAAGTATTTTTTTTAGTATTTAGTATTGTTATTTATTTATTTCATTTTTAAATTCTGCAGTAGAATACTTATTTAAGTTTCTTTTTTTGTGTTCAACTACAAAATTAATTACTATGAAAACCACACATTTTAATAATTTTCTGTCCATAAAATAAATGCAATTATTATTTTTTTTAAATGCAATTAAATGTAATATTTTTTTTATAATAATTGTGATATATGTTTTATTTTTATGCATGTCCTAATCTGTGAACATGTGCAAATGAATGCATGAACTCTGATTTTTTAAAAATTATATTTTGTATCACATTGTTATCTTTATTTGGCCCAGCAGTTGTTAAAATCAATAACACCAGAAATGATGCATGATACACAACCGAGGGAAATCAAAACATGAAACAACTCAAAGATGCTCATCTGTACAAAACATTTATTCAAAATTGGCATAAAAACAGCTTTGACGTAATTACATAATTTATATCTGAAATCCATGACAAGCAAACAATAACTAAGGGGGAAATGGCTTAACGGAAATGCTGAACAGAACGTTTGTTTTTTTTTGTTTTTTTTACAAAAGTGAAAAGGAAGTTAATTGAACAGCTTAGGACTCGCACTGAAATATGTAAAAGTAAAAACACAGAAATTATTTTTTTTAAAGACACACACTCACATGAACTGCCAGAGAGTGAACAAAACATGCATTGCCTTTCCACTGTTGTGCTGCTTAAATAAACACCGAGAGGAGTTTTCAAAGTAAAAAAGAGCTGAGAAGTTAACGGCAGATTGTTTAGAGAGAGAGTGGGTGTGAAGGATCCCTAGAAATTGATGCCGGCTGTACTTTCATTGTCTGTCAATAGATGGCAGTGCCAGCACTGTAGCATCACTCTTCAGCAATAATATATAACTCTGTAACTCTTTCCTTTATACATAAGAGACTGCAGAAAAACGGGCAAATCTAGTTTAAAAGGTCACAACCTCAACAGCCAACGGCTCCGGTTGGTGTTTCTGTTGTTCTTAATAACTTCATACCTCACTATATTCATTTTGGTTTGTTAATAGAGCTGCATATATACACATATACACTTTGTGAGGCTGTCATGCTCTCTGGACATTTTGTATATGTACATGTGACAGAATGAGGGAAATACATTTCAGCTTCTTGTTATAAATCCAGAAAAAAAGGTTTCCTTCATCTTGTCTAGAGCTGGTTTTCAATACCGATTTTCCGAATCAACTTCACAATCAATTTCTGATTCAATTAGTGATATTTTTCATTGAAATAGGGTTTTAACCTGGATATGAAATAGATTTTTGATCACTAAAGCTTCAGATTTTACAAGGAACCCCTTAAACTGGTGCATTAATGAAAATCATTTTTGCGGAGGGGTTTGCTTTGAAACACATTTTTGCAGATAGTATTTCTGAATAATGCCTTGATGAGTGGTTTAGAAGATTTTTTTGGTATTTCCACTATATTTCACCCCCACATCTTGCTTTTGTCTCGCTTGTCTTCATAGTTTAACAATTGGAAATGCAACCAGACATCTTTTGGGCTTGGTGCTGCCTTCTTTGGAGCTGCTCCAGGTGTGTTTTGATTTAACTGAGGCTCTCGAGTCCAAAGAAAACCAAAAGCTGGACATGAGAGACAAACCGAGTTATCCTCAGAAGAAGAAACATATTAAACGATCAATCCCAGGATTTTACGAATTGATATCAGAACATTCAAGCAAAGATTGGTTTGAATCGGAAAATCAATGTCTTAGTCCCAGCTTGTCAAACCAGGACAAACAGTCCGTACCTGCAGCTAATGTCACAGCTGACGCGTGCAGAAGGCTGTTCGTGGTTTACGGTAACAGTTTGACTCAACAGGTCAATCCTCATTAAGATTGGCGTCACCTTAACTCCAATTTAAAGTGACACATTCTGCATTAAGCATCACGAGAGTCTCCACACTCTGAATGTGTTGAAGAAATGGCACACGCATCATTGACAGTGTGAACCGCGGTGCTACACTCATCACAGTGCTCCGAGCAGGAACAGGGTTTAAACTAAACACTGCAAGTTTCAACCACACCTTGAAAATGTTTTGATGTCAGTCATTTCGCCCCGGAGCTGAACATTATCACAACACAAACAGTGCCGTGCTTTCTCTCCAGGGTCGTTTCTTTTGGCAATGGTATAAATAATCAAAGTTAATTATTATTCATTACAATAAATATGTCAATAAATAACATGACCTTTGCAGTTCTCCAAGTTACATGGAAACATTATGGAAACATTTGACTAAACTATTAACAGTTGTTCCAACAGAAACAGCTTGTGAAATTCCTTCTACGCTGTATGTGTGTGTAGTAACACTGAACATATAAAAGAGTGGACGAGACTGAAAACATTTCTCCAAAAGTGACTTGACTGTACAAAATCTATGACATTTCTGAATCACTACGCTCTATGAACACCATAAAATCATGATAGCTAAATAAATTTAGATGATCAAAATGATTAGTAAGGCAGCAAATTGACCGTTACAACAAATGGACAATATTTTCCTACTGTGGAAAATGTTCATGAACTTTTGTCAGAGAAGCCTAAATTCTATAAAACAACAAATATAGCATGATTGTAGTTTTAAATCCTACATGTGCCAGAGGTCAGTGCATCAAAGAGGCACAGTATTAGCGACATAGCTAATGCCACTCCTACAAACCAGTGTATATCCTCATCTCCAGGTAGTGTATTGTGATCTGGGTGGAGGACCAGATGTGTGACACACGCCCGGAGACGTCTAAGCTTTCAGTAATTGGACGCATGTTGCTTCATTAGAGCCTAAAACATGCAGCCATTTCTGCCTGCGGACGCTAACGCCTTCTGCTCTGTTTTGAGCAGGTTTTCATGTATTTGGTGGCAAACTTTTTCTTCATTTTCATTATTACGCCTCCGCATTTGGCAAGTAGTCAACATCTCCAGAGCTCTGATAAATACGGCTCGACCTTCCCCTTTTTGTGTGTTTCTTTTTAAAACTACTGGCTTTTTACATGGCGGGTGAGCCACAGAGAGGTAAGCCTGTTCGTGAGACACAATGTCCACCGACAGTGTCTATGTGCTTTTAGTTTTTTCTTGTTTTAAGTACTTTGCGTTTAACTTCATTCGCAGTCCCCTGTTGCTTCAGCTCTCAGGGTGTGCCTCCATGCTTGTAGTAGCCTCTCCGCAGGGCGGCAGAGGCGATGCACTCTGCAGAGCGTCGCTGGTCCATACTTAGCAAAGCCTCTAACAGGTCGTTGATGTCGGCCTTTAGGCCCTGCCGCTGCATCCAGTTCTTCAGCAGTTCATACACTTTGTCACCAGGGGGGCCGCCGTTCTCCGCGATCCGGATGTGGTTGTCGCTGACTCCAATCATTCGGAAGAACTTGTTGTGGATCCGCACGTCCAGGTACTCGTCGAACAAATCGAAGCTCTTCTTCAGAGATTTTTCTGACCCTTTAAAAAACAGAGATGAAAAGATCAAATTTAGATTGCGAGACAGACAAACAACTGAACAATGTGAGATGTTATTATTACAAGCTGGTTAAATGTTGCTTCCCTTGCAAGCCTGTACCACAAATACAAGTCGGTTGAGCCTATTAAAATGACTATATAAGTAACGGTGTAAATTCAATTCCAGATTGACATTATTTGCACTGAAATGTCTTCCCTGCCAAATTTGGTTTTATAGAAACCAAGCTTGCATCGGCTTCTATGTTAACAACAACAGATTAACTTTGATAGCCTGCAAGTCACTTTCTCGTACCCCTTTTACACCAACAAAGAACAGGTTCAGTTTTGATTTACGCACCCAATTTTGAACAGCGTGGAGCATTTAGACCAAAAATAAATAGTTTCAGAACCTGGAAAGTTGGTTTCCGCTGAAAGTTTTTCTTTGGCCGCTGCACTTATTGCTAATCGTCTGAGGTCTCGCCTGTTGATTTCACTGAACCGAGGCTATTCACCATTTTGGTAAGTAGGGTTGCCATGTGGTTTAATAGCCTCATAAAACCATTAATCCAATGTCACATCCATCGGTTGGCCAAATTTTTTCCGTAGGCCTTTTTGCCTATTGGTAGTTTTCCTCATGACTGATTTCTTCATATTATTAATATTTTTTATGATGCTGTTTTTTATGCAATTGCTCCTCCTATGAAGGTGCCATTGAAATAGTGTGATGAGACGCATTTCATCAACATTAACTTTCTTAAAGAATATTGTTTTTCAAATGTTTGATAATTATTTCCTTTTTATGTATTTAGTTAGTTGCTGTCATGCTTTGGTAGGATAATATGTAAATGCACCGTGCACATTTCCGCAGCATTTAAAATACGGAAATATGCTCAATTATGACTGTTTGGTGAATGTCTTCTTACTTCTGGATTAGTTGACGAAGTTTAAACTTCCGTTTAAAAGTCCAGGAAATTCCCTACACGTTCCCTATACTCTGGATTAAAATGTATCTCGTCTTTTTTATTCATTCGTGTTTTCCTATAATGGCCCTATAATGGATTTACACTAACTTGCAACTAAACTGGAAGCTTTAAAAAAAAATCACACGACACTTGTTGCTAGGACACAGTATATACATTGTTCCTGCATTTCGATACATTTTTTCTTCAGGCGATGCATACATAAAAGTTTTAAAAGAGGATCAAACAAATCTGTGAATCCATGTCCTCTTTAATTTAGCATGAGATGAAAACAACAGCAAAAAGACGGCATGTTCCAGCCCCCGGAGGGTTCAGATACGGCCTGACTGTCATGAGATTAGTAATCCATCAAGCAGATAATGTGAGATCTTGAGGAGGTCCTGTTTATTTGACTTCCTTGTGAATTTACATAGCTGAGAAAGAAAACTGTTTCTTTCTGCCTTTTAGAGTAAATCGAGTGGCAAAAAAATGTTTAGTAGAGGGGAAATCTCTGCCACTGCAGGAATCTTACCTTGTAGTGGCACCAACCGATGCTGCAGAGGATCATCCTGCAACATAAAATACAAATTAAACATTCTTAAATAAAACATTAGGATTATACAAATGATTTAAATGTGTAAGATGATTTCCATGAATTTAAAATCTTTTTTCTTTCCCTCACCATGTCTGCAGGTGGCAGTCTGATGGCAGTGGGGCTCTGGTGTGGGGTGTTCCCAGAGGAAGCTGCTGTGGGCAGGGCAGACAAACTAGTTTGAGACGAACTAGTAGTGTTGGGCAAACTGTCTCCCAGTCCTCGGTCTTCATCCTCCAGGGGAGGGGAGGCCTTGGTCATCCCAGGCTGGGTCTCCTGCAGCAGAGGCCGTGACTCTGGGCGGGACTCCTCCCCCTCCAGGCCTGCGTTCTGATTGTTCTGCCGCTCCTCCGCTGTGGCTCCGCTCTCGTCCTGACCAGGAAAAAGTGAAGGATGGAAAATGGTGACATATTCTACCACAGCTGGTCTGTGTTGATCCTGACTCCGAGCACACAATAGTAACAAATACTGTAAAGCCTTATGAGAGAAATCAAACAGAAAAGAATAACTTACAATAGGAATCTTCACAATTTCACTGGGGTCACAGTGGCTCTTTAAACCTGTTGAACAGAAGACAAACAGCATTAAGAATACATCCTGGGTTGATGAGCTGTTGAGGAGTAAAATACAAACTTTTCCAGCACTTTCAAGACACCTAAACCAAAAAACCAAAACTGTTACTATAAATACAGCTACAAAAACATAAAGGTTACAGATTAGATTAGTTTATACCCAGAGAAATCAGCGTATATTTACTGCATTTATAGTACCTTGGATTGAATGTTTTGGCTATAATTATTTAATGCTTGCTAATTTCCATACTACAGGACTAATGATGAGTAAACACAAACTGTTTGCATGTCTGCAGATCAAAATTATAAAATAAACAAGATGAGCAGATTAACCCAAATAAATAAGAAAATGTGATGAAGGGATTGTTTTATTCAAATATTGTATAATAAGTGTATTTGGTTAACATAAGTTACTGTGTAGATGAAACATAAGATTATGTTGAAAATAAAGCCGTTTTCAGATAATTTATTCAAATTAAAGCATTTTCCAAACTTCCAACAGTTTGTTTAGACCGTGTACATTCTTAATAAACAAAACAGCAGTGCAATGGGACAATAAATGATGTGAACTTACATGGTATCACACATGAACGCTGCTTAATCACAAACCACCAGAGAAGCACTCCAGTGAGGGTGATGATGATGATGATGAGGACCAGGGAAATGCATATGGGAGCAACTGGAATCAAAACAGAAATAAATCAGTGAAGATGTACATTTAAAATAACCAACACTGTTAAGCACATAACTTTGCATGAGACAGTGAAGTTACCGATGTCTGCTGGAGACGAGGGGGTCGGGGTGGAGAGGACTGGAGAGGTTTCGGTGGGGGACAGATCACGTTTCCTACACTCGGTGTTAGAAGTCGGGGTGCACTTCTTCACCTCCTCCTCTCCTGGTTTACACCTGGAATTTTAACGAGGAAAAATATTATCAGCAATAGTTTTTTTTCTTGTTTTTCTGCAAGTCATGGGCTTCATTTGATTTGGTTTACAAGATAAATTAAGCTGAATTAGCTGTTTAAGATGCTGCCTTGGCATAACATACATTTATATTCATATTGGAGAAGCTGGCACCGAATGATTTATATCAAAGGCAGACACTCAGTGCCAACGCAGCAACTGGAAGTATTGTGCTCAGTTGTTTGTAGTGAGGCAGAAATTATTAGTGTGAGGGCTGGGATGGTGGATGGTCTTTATTAATATACAAACTTTATTTCTATGGCATCTTTCTAAACCAGATGTACAAGGTGCTTCACAAAATATAGTATCATAAAATGTATATGCAAAGACAGTGAATCATAGACAAATAAAACAACAAATTAATAGAACATTTTACACAGAAAATTCAGTTAAAACAGGAAAGTTTTTAAAAGATTAGTATGGAGAGGCACTAACTCAGGTGATCTGATATTAAGGGACTTTGTATAGTGGCTGATAAACTGTGTGCCATAGTTTCAATTGAGCTTTTAAAAAAATATGAGCATAAGACATAAAAAAACACTGTTACTGAGAAGCAACTGAAACTTACTTGGCGCAGCGTTTGCAGACTTCACAGGCCTGATCTGGGACACAGAAGGTACCTGGTCTGCACTGGCACCTGGTGTCTGTAGTTGTGGTGCAGGAAGCAGTTTGAATCTCATCTGTGAACATGAAGACAAGGCAGGCGTTAGTCTGGGTGTAAATCAAGTCTAATTACATTAGATTACGTCTACACAGATATAGAGACTAGACCAAACTACTAAAATAAGATATTTCACAGCAAGTTACCACATTTAATACTCAACGAGACAAATAAAAACAATTTAATGTGAAGATTTAACATATCTTGGGTCATAAATTACAGTGGTTTTAGGGAATGATTGACAGACAGACAAGAGTATTTCAAGAAAAGTTTTTTTTTTTTAAATGGCCGAACTCTTTAGCAAAAGCACCTTAAATGCAGAGAGAATTAAAACACCTTTTGACACAAAAGGTACGAGTTACCGCTCAGAAAAAACCCCTAAAGAACTGAAGGGAAATTAAAGGCGTGAGGTGTGAATTAAATTCAGATTGTACTTCCACTTTACAACATTTTCATGCTCACTGACTGTGACCCCAGATAAAAACTTTGAGAGCCTCACATTCACCCCCATTGGCTGAAAACAGTGACTTGAAGTTTAGTCACCTAACTCCGTGAAGTGTGTACAGAGTAGTACAAACTCATAATCAACCTGTGACCATTGGCATATGTTAAACAAGAGGTAACATGCTGGACTTCTGGGGCTATTTGTCAGCCTTTAGCAATTATGTGGAAATATTTTGCAAAAAAAAGAATCTAAGTTAGATAACTGGGTTTCCAATTATGTCCTCCTCTAAGATACAATTTGCCTCATTTTAACAGGATAATAAGGGATGGAGAATCAGGCATGGTTCATTTATTTAATTGAGACCTGAAAAGACAGTAGCCCTGGCCTTAGACACGATCAAAATTAATAACAAACCCGCCGTCCTCCTCCACAGGATGACCTTTCACAGAAATTTGATGTCCATGCTTTCCAATTAGAGAAGAAGTGCACGATAGGTTGCAAAAAGTGAGCGTGCCCTTGCTATCTTTTAATACTCTTCAAACCTAATTTTACTCAAAAAATGTCATGACCTGATACAAAAACAGCTAATTTGTCTAAGGGGTTTAAAGAACTATATGTATTCATTTCTAGTGCAAATTCATGACTGGATTCACTTCTATGAGGACACATGTTGAGACATCTTTCCACAGGTGAGAATAAAAACTTTTCATGGGATACAAAGTCCACAATTAGTCATCCGCCTGCAACACACCTTCCTCTGGAAACTCTGTTTATGAGCTGAGAAGTAGAAGGAATTTGTCCTCTCTCTGTGTCATCTTAATCCTTTGCCTCTGTTCTATAATTTATTATAAGCGACTATCAATGTAATGATCATAATAACCTAAAAATATATCTGGGTAGAATGGGCCTGTAGATATCACAGCTGTGCCTTATGCAATGCTATGCAAGACTATATATGGAATGATACGATAGCTCCCAGCAACAACTTGGACAATAATAGAGCCTGAATCATATGGGATTTTTGGGGCTGATACTAATACTGATTTTAGAGGGGAAAAGACATTACCTTATTACCAATATCATGGATTGTGCACCTGCAAAGTGATCTGAGGGCTGCTCTTCGAAACAAATGACTGTATTACATTGTAAACAAATGAACACTGAGAAAATAAAGAATAAATAAATATTTAATAAATAGAAAAATAAACATCAGTACTGTTAGTGCAGTATCAAGCAATTGCTGACCATAAATAATAATGAATAAACATTTAATAATAATAGCTAAATGAACATTGGTACTATAACTTCAGTATCAGTTATTTGCTGACCCTTTAAATAAATAAAAATTAAACAAAATATGCACCTCAAGCACCGTTTTCTGCATTATGTTCAGTAAAAAAAGGGTTTCAATTGGTGCATATCAGAATCAGAATATGTGCCTCTACTGATAGATACTGACATGTCTGTGATTGGCTGAGTGCTTAATTGGTCTGACTCTAAATTGTATAGATAAAAACACACAAACACAGCAGCAAAATGTCACCAAGCAGACTCATGTTATTTTTTCTTCACATTTCCAAACCTGTGCATGTACACAGAGATAAATATATATATAATCTGTACTTTTGGCACATATTACAACTTATTGTGAACTTCCCCTTGTCCTTTACTCAGTATTCTTGTTTTGTTTTGAGCTGAACTCACTGTGCACACAAACAGTCACACACAGAGAAGCAGCTGCTCTGTTTACCAGAGCAGTTCCTATCTGCTACTCCTGCCAAGTCATTGGGACAATGGGCTTGATTGTTTTAATTTTAATTATATATAGCAATCAAAATTTAATGACAATTTTCCAATAGAAAACTATTTCCTTTGGGGGCTATTTTGTTGATTTCGAAAGTAGACACTCTGGGACAATCTCATTTATTGCACAGCTGTTTAACACTCAACTCACTATGATCTCTTTGGGATTGCTTTGCACACATATTTGAAAACAAGTTCTATTAACGAAAAAAATATGGCAGATAAAAAAATAAAGCTAAATATGTTGATGGTTTGCATTTCATGAACAATGATCCTATTGATTTTTTTTTTGGTTCCTTGCACAAAAAAAAAAGTTAGATACTTGTTAAAACAAAGCTGACTTTGTTGGACTTGCTGATGATATTGTTCAGTGACTTAATCTGCTTAATTTTGTCACATTTGTTTGCTTTTTAGTTAATTCAATCAAGCTAGAAATCAAGTTTTGTTATTGTTAGTTTTACTGCAAGTGGAGCCATTTCACACGCTGCTGACAGCACTTTCTGCTTCCTTCATGATGAGCTGAAGAAACACACTTCTACGTTGAATATGGACACACATTTCTACTTAGAGCCTGCTGTACCACAGCACGGAGCGAGTGGTATTGTAACTCAGTGTAGTGACAAATCATGGTTTTCATTTTGTCACATAATTACGCTCAGTGATAATTGGAATGTAACTCATGCAGAAGTGAGCAACAAAGCTTTAAATAGGATCCGCGTCAAACCTCCATTTAAAAACATTCAGAAGTGGCACACTGGCGACAAGTCAGCACTCAGCCTCCAGTCTGGCAGCTGGTGTTTTGAGGAATACACTGTAATTTCTTGATTATGTAATTCTTATTAAATTGGCAGGTGCTTTGTATAAGTCTGTGTGTTGGGGGAGGGGAGGGTGGGGCACATAATCCAAGTGAAGTGTCTGTTCAGCTCAATCTGAATATGAATAGCCTTCTGTTTATCTAAGTAGTTTATGATTTTCATCTTATCTGAACCTTAAACTGGAAAAGTGCACTCAGTGGAATGTGGATTTCTGACAGCTGTGTCTCCCCTCTCGTCTCTCAAACAAGAAAAAGTTTAGTCTCACTCATTTGTCCTTTGTAGATCGGTTACAGCCAAGGTGGTGGCACACATAACAAAAACAGGGATCTGTTTAACTTTAGTGGATCATAACTTGAGTCCAGCATATTAGTATCTACTGAAATTGGTGCAATATGTTGTCCAATAGGAGCCAGTTTGAACACTTTTACAGAAGATTTAAGGCAGAAAAATAACCTTGGGGTGATTCTGAAATAATGTTCGGTATTTATTGTATTTTTATTTATTCTTTGCTCGATATTCTTCAATAAAGTACCTTAACATAATCTTATTGTTACAAAATTGGTGCACAATCAAAAAAATAAATGTATATATACTTATAATCCAACCCAAAATGAACTAAATGGATAAACCTTATCAGTTTTGGCAAATGCTTCCACTCTTAAACCGGTATCATTTCAAAAATCCCATATGGGTTGAGCTCTAATCATAATGAATCAGATAGGAGACTGATTTGCAGATGCTCCAATGCAACATGAAACCAAACCTTTCTCCGGATGTCGGTTTCTTGGCCATGACAAAGACCAAAATACGGCCTGCAACAAATGAGGTAAAGCTTGTTTTCAGCCGAACCATTGCCAAGAAAATGTCTATTGCTACGTGATTTTGTGTGCCGAAGAGGAGCGAGGAGTCAGCCATCAATGATGGATTAAGACGGTCCATAAAAAACTGTCTTGAGCATAGTCATAAATGTGTACAAAAATATTAGGCTGATGGGCGTATAGTGTGAGAGATTGGCAGACACATAGATACTGAACTCACACACAGAAACGTACGCATGATCCCCAACAGACTTATGCCTAAAAGATAACAAATACCTACGTGTTAGAGATTGTTTTCACAGGTGAAATACCCTCCACAATGTTCATCTAAGGATATTGTTTTAGAGAGACAAAATGCAACACAGAGGCTTAAACTTTAAGATAGCAAAGTTCCAACCAGCACCATAAATCATTCATTCAATCAAATGTAGCTTTGTCGAAAAAAAAGACGATACTTCCCAAAAGGAGGTTCTTCAGTGTTACAGAAAGCACAGTTCATTTCTAGTTCAAGTAGTGCATAGCAAGGGCAACTTTTAAAACTTTAATTCACATCGCCTTTGCTGCTTTCCTATTTATTATTACCATGGTTTGTAAATAAGTTAAAACTAGAGCGAAACACACAAAGCGCTATCTTAAAACCGCAATGAATGAGCACAAAACACATCCTATGTAACAGTAGTCTCTTTTCTGTAGCTGCTGCCTTTCATTGGACACAAAGACGCCCAGTGTGGGAGACAATGACACACAGCCACACCCAGTTCAGCCAGGTAGGACAGACACACAAGCAAATCTCCAGAGACGGGTAACATGCTCACATTCAGCCCACGAAACAAAACAACAAAGACACGCCCTACTACTCTGTGTAACATCATAAGATCACATTTTCATGAGTGGATCTGAAAGGCGGGGGCACAGACAAAAAGGTATTGACTTTCCTCACACAATATATCTTTGACACTGGATTATAGAAGACTATTTTGGTATTAACGGGCACAGCAGTTGTTTGTTATTTTATTGCTTTTCTTTTTATGTAACAACCTGGGTCTTGTTCTCAGTTTTCAAATTTGACTAAGCCATTTCCTGGTTTAACCCGACTTGGTGCATTTCCTGTAGTTGTCCATAAACACACATATTTACAGGGCAGGACTGCCATGATGGCAGAAATATCTTTTATATTTACCCATATGTGTCTTTCACTTAAATGTGCAAACAAATAATTGATTTATTAATTAGTGAAATTCACACAAAAGCTATTAAATGGTGGACAGTGTGCGCTGACAGACTTCATGGTGCATTCAGGTGAACCTCATAAATAAAGGAGAATACTTGTGAAAGCTCGTCAAGATGGAGACAATCTTGTTACCTGAGCGACAGTGTGTGCAGGGCAAACAGCGGTTCATCCCGTTGGAGTGCTCTGTGTACGTCTGTCCATGCTCACAGGGAAGACAGGTCCCATATTCTTGGTCTCTTTCACATCCATCCTTCACATAGGTTCCTGCAAAAAAACAAGAACACTATCAAACGGCAGCTCATGTGACACATTTACACAAATTACAGGCAAATAAAGTATTGCGGATCTTGACGACTTTAATGTGATGTGTTTCCTGTTGAAGTAGGATGTTGGGACAGGACATACCACTGAGATCACACTGTGTTATGTGCTTCTTTACAGTGAACCAATGGGCTCCTAGCTGCAGAGGGGTTGGACTTGCATAAGCTTTCCTGTGAGTTAATGTCTGCATTTCATGGGGACCAGGAACTGATTCACTGAGCTCCACAGACATTTGAACTACTTCACTCGGTCGACTGCCGTGCTAAGAATTTTTTATACTCAGTTAACGCATGCCGTGAATAAAACCACTTGATTCTCATGTGTTTTCAGGGTTTATCTGATGTACAAATGAAAAAAAAAGACACAGTAGAGAATGGTAAAAATGCATGAGGGGGCAAATACTTCTTTGGTTGAACTCAATGAGTAATCAGTAAATATAGTATTGGTATTGTGGTAAGTTCAGGGGTAATACAGTTTGTTTTAGCTGAAGGCGAGGAAAGTATCTCCCTGGCTAAATAAAAGCTCATACTGACAAAAACACAAACAGCTAACATTTCATACTATTAAGCGGTCACAGAGGCTTTTAGGGATGTGGTGATGACTGAGCAGTTGGGAAGAATGCAGGACAGAATCACATTATTGGGAAAAAAAATCATAAAACTCAAGATAAAAAAGAATTTTCTAGAGGCCACAACCATGCTCTGTTGTATCATGTAATATCTAATAACTATCTGAACTATTTGGATCTGTCTTTGTGACCACTGCAGAGATTGCACGGTCCCCATTTCCATTATCACTGTGGATTTCAGACACCAGAAATCATGTTTACAAGAGCTCTTAGTGAACCATCTCTAGATTTTAAGGCCTAAAAGTCCTCTCAGTCCAACCTATAAACAACATTATAAAAAGTGACCTGAGGGCACTAATGACTCTGGCATTTGAATGTTCGTGTAACTATAATTTGATGAAGAGGCATGTGTTTGCAAATTAAGCACTAGTTGATAAAATTGATTGAAGTGAATGTGAACCAAATCCAAAACCACAGTTGATCAAATGAAATGATTTCTTAGAATTCAGAATTGCAAATTAATTAATTAAATCAGCTTGTAGCTGCGTGCAGTAATTGCATCTTGGCAAAATATTTTCTGAGCTAAATAAAAGTTAGCATTACCAAATCCTTTACATAACACATGAACAATCGCTGGTACTTTTAGTTGCTTGGGATTTAAAAATAGCCTCCACTGCATGATATTCACTTTTCATTTGTGCTTCGCTCTGATCTGCTGAGTTGGAGCCGTTTGCCTCCTGCTCCTGGCCATCATGCATTCTTTCCAGACCAGGCAGAGAATATTTGCAAAACTCATTTGGGACACAGTTCAGGTTATGGGTTTGACATTTCACTCAATTTTTTTCACACAAAATGCCATTCTGAATGTTGGCTCTCTAGCTTGCGCTCAGTTTTTGAGATCATTGTCTGAGGATGGAGTTTGCTGCTCAGAGGGAGCTTCAGGGTTTAAATGTAGCAGCAGGAGTACTCAATCAGGCCCTCATTTCTGGTATTTTAGGTTGTAGAGTGTGTCGAGAGCTGTAATGGCAACTGTATAATCTGCTTAATTGTCCTTACCAGCATCACAATTGCGGCAGCAGAATCCCTGGTGGAGGTACTGTTCATTCTCGACACATGTTCTGTGTCTTCGCAGAGTGAGGTTTTTATAGTCATCGCTGGACCACTGAGATGCTGGAGGTTCTGCTGCGTGACAAACCAGCCCGATGAGGAGCGTTGCCACCAACACCTGAATCATCAAGGTCTGGGAGAGAAAGAACGGGGGGAAAAAAAGATAAAAGCTTTGCATTAGATCTGTGTGTCCACAGTATACTCACCCACTCAAAGTCATTATATGAAGGACAGTAAAGAGGAGAGTCTATCTTCATAGGAAACCTTGTGTGAGCAATCTACGGCTTAATTTGAACCATCTGATCTGAACATCTGCCGTGGGAAAGCAATTAAGCGAGCCATCCAGCTGGTCCGAACTAGAGGCAAAACAGCCCTGTGTGCGCAGGATACAGAGCTATACACTCACACATGCAGTGCAACAGGCAACCAAACTTAATTACTCCATGATCTGGTTTTCTTGGCGGAGAGGTTGAAAAAGTCGAGACTCCCGTTTCCTCTGCTGTGGGTGTAACAGAAAAGGGTTTGATAAGGTATCTCGGCTAACACTAGCACAGTGCCCATATCAAATGTGATTCCAGAAAATCCATTCATGTGCTAGATAATAACAGGCTTGTATAGGTGGGGTACTGAGAAGAATACTGCCGAACACTTTAGTGTGGCCCCCAGGCGCTGGTGTTTATTCACACGCTTTTCACCATGTCAATGTGAGAAGGCCCCATTCATTGGCAAACAACACACTTTAGTGCCTCTACTTCAAATGACCCACATTCTTAAACCCCGGCTCTTTGAATGCCATGACATGTGACACCGCCATGAAGCGCCTCAAACGCAATGCGACACCTCCTGGGTAAATGAGAGGCCTAGATTTGGAGGTTTTGTCTCTCCTGTGCAACCAGCCCCTCCACCTTTACTAGACCAGCAGAGAAAGGAACAGGTTAGGGTGGAGAGGGCCGGGCTGAGAGGGGAGAAAGAGGAGGAGGAGGGTCGATTCAAAGTGAGAAATTGTAGACAGGGAGTTGAAGATGGGACGTTCTGCAGGGAATAGGTTGTCTAAAAAGACAGTGTGGGAGAATGAGAGGAATAAAGACTGAGAACTGATAAACAGAGGTAGAGAAAGAGGGACAGGCTGGAGTTGAGACTGACTCCTGACGCTAGACTTGGCTCTCTGGAGGGCCGCCATGCCTTGTTGTTCAAAAGAACTTTCCCCTCTCTCGCTCTCTCTCTGCCTTTTCCCTTCTTCCTCTCCCTCTGCTCACGTCAGACTTTCCAAAGACGCTGAGAGGCAGACGTGGAGGGGCAGACGGCCGGCAGAGCAGTCACAATCACACCATTTAGATCTATCCAAACATTCTGGGGAGGGAGGGGAGGCAGAAGAGAGAAGGAAAAGGGGAGGGAGATAAAATGAGGAGGGGGGGACTAACAGCTTGCATGACACAGGGAGAGTCTTTAGACTTGAATACACTATGTGTATGACTGCAGGGTGGGGGATGAAGAGAGACATGGACTTGGGGAAAGAGTAAGTAGAAGGCCGTGTGAAAAGGCAAGAGAGCGAAATCTGCGTATAAGCACATGTGCACAGCACAGTGGAAAGAAAAGATGGGAAAATAAGACAACTGGGGAAATAATGAGCCGCACTGAAGGTAATCCTACACTCCTACAAAGCTAGACTAGAATGTGAAATTGGACTGAGTGTGCAGAAGTTTATTTATCCAGCTGTAAGTAGCTAATAAATCACACGGCCAATCAAAAGTTTACACTCAGGTGTCTCCTTGACAGTGAAGATGCATAGACAGCAGAGAGGTGACATCATTTCCAGTCTTTGTTCATTCCAGGGCCTGTGATCTAAAAACACTCCCAGGTGCAGCCGCTCTCAACAACTAACCTGTTAGGCTTAGCAGACAAAGGTTGCTACGCAGAACATTCAGTCACATTTCATACGAGATAGTAGGTCTGCAACTCTGGGTTATGGTGTATAAAACATGAAAATGAGGAGGTGACACCTTCAAATGTTTTTCTTCTCACCCGCAACAGTCCAGAAACCCCAAAATATTTGGTTTAAAATTATATAAAACGGGGAAAAGCAGCATATCCTCACATCCACACCTCTAACTCTCTCCTCTCTGTCCTCAGCCTCTCCAGGCAGACGAGCATGGGCATAAGCACACGTTTCATACACCTGGAACAAGTCATTTCAATCATCCCAATCATGAATTCTATTAGAATTACTTTCCTGTTTTCTTTGCAGACATGTGGCCTGTGAAGCCCTTTGAGATGACAAGGCTCGAGCTAGCTACACACTCGGCTGTGAATCTCTGGCTACAGTTAGCAAAAGGCTAAACTATTTGCAACATTTTATCACCACTTCTGAAACACTTTGCTGTTGTCGCCACATTTCATTGTGTTTCATTTTACACTCTCTATAAGACTCTCTTTAAGAAATCTGTCTTCGTTTTTTGGCTTGCTCTGCAGTGCAGGTCGTTTTTTGCCAATGCTGGAGCAGCAACTTTTTCTGCAGGACTTTCTGCCACTGAATCATTTTTTTAATCATCTAAAGAGACATGCATGCACATCTGCATTTGTAGAACAGCCAATAGGAGCGCCCTGTTTCTGAAATCACTTCTGACAGGCCAAGGTCTCCTGTCATGGACTGGATTTTCTTAATCCTTAAAACAGAGCCAGTTGGAAGTGCAGTGCTCTAGTTCTCTTAAATCATAATTCATTTCTGTTGTGCAACTAAAGAGACAAAAAAGCAAACAGCAGAATTTGTGATTGATATTGAAAGTGGTTTATAGAGGGATTGTTTATAGGATAGCAGTCATACCAGTTCATAATCACTTCTGTGTGGTAATGGGACAATGAAAAACAATCTCTGTCCAACTCTTATTTTGTAACAAACACAGTTGAGTAAGTCTGAGGGAATCCTGCTGTGGGATATTTCTCAAACGCAGCTTGCTTCCAGACAAGGAAAACTAACAATGGCATCAACATGTGTCCACACCAACGTCCTACGGCTGTTAAACTACATGGGCAGAAAAGCACTGTATACATAAACACTATGGGCAGCCACAATGTGGCTTAGTTTTACCTCCATAACCAAGCGAGGAGGAAGACTGAAGTGACCATAACCTCAGTGTCGAAAGCCCTCCAAACCCACAATCCCTGGAAACTCTCCAATCCCCGGCTGAAGTGGTTCAGTCCACTTCACAGTCTTCTCTATCCTCTGTGCAATGAGTGGGCTTGGCTGCAGATTTTGTGGTGAAACAGTATCCTATTGTCATGCTTTCAATCTGTATGTATGATAGTTTTGTACTATGATTGTGTGGATGCAAGTTAAACTAATAAAAAGTTACAATAAAATAATGAGGGAGCCTCTGTTTATCTGACAACAGTAGCTCTCCTACACTTCCTCGAAACACCCTGGGTTCTTCCAAATTGCCCTGGCACAAACTCTACAAATGTCGTGTACACTGAGAATGCATTTGTGACTAAATGACAGGACATCCTTTCAGCTGACCTGGCTTATCAATGGGCCATTTAGAGAGTTGTGATCACTCCATATCCCTGAGGGAATTACAGTGAACTCTATTATGAAAAAAAGAGCTGAACAGAAAATGCAATGAACTCTTGCGCACACACACACAGACACAACACACATACACACACAAATAAAGCAGGGGGGCGCCTTTATTTCATATTGGACAGATGATTTCAATCATAGCCAACTGATAAGGAACAGCATGATGCACCTCATTACATGTGCAGAGTAAGACCTGACTTCCCATATCATGCTTTTCTTATTAGCCAATTCTTTTCTTTAATCAATTACGGGACATTTGTGACAGTTATGATATTGTACTTCAGAAAGAGCCCTTCAGAAGTTTGCATTTAAAATATTTTGATGCATGAGTTAAGTGCATAAGAGGTCAGATTAATGTTAAAAACCCATAATTTTAAGGCTGCTATAATAATATATTTTTTAAATTGATATTTCTCAGCTAAGGAATGTAACTTTCCTCTATTTCTTAATGTGAAAACAATTTATTATTACTATCACTAACTCAGCAGCTTGAGGGTCAACAACCAAGTAAACACTCGATTATGAACCATTACTCTATTATTTCCATGTAACAATTGATGCTATTTCAGGCCTCAGCACATGACAAACTGGAGGATGGAACAAACATGTTTTTGAACCCAGCTGTTAATTTGTTACGCGTCATAAATGACTTAAATATGAAATGTTGACTTCAGTTCAAATGTCAACGGCATGTGTCTTCCCCTGACCTTACCACAGCCCCGTCTTTATCAAAAACCACGGCCTCCCACAACCACAGGAAAGAGAAGCATCCACCCCGTTCTCAAAACACAGGAGATTACGCTCTCTGTGTTACAGCTGCTGCTGTTTAGAAGCACAGCTGACGTACCAATCAAATTCTCACTCATCATCATGTCTCCTTGTCAATTAAAAAGAATTAAGTCAGTGTTGTGCACAATTAGACCAATTTCTCTCAAAGCAAAACTGCAAACCCTAAGCTTTGTATGCTGTAATGATATCTGCCAATGTCTGGTAAACAAAAAATCAACATCGGAAATAGTTTTCAACCGGATATAAACTGCACAAGAGAAAAGCAAACACCAAAAAAAAAAACAAGCATGTTCTATTTGTACCCGCTACCGTCATAACAAAAGCTTTCTTATCTGTGAGCATCTTTTGCTCTTTTCTCTTACTATTTATATTTTTTGTAGACCGGCAATGTGCTGCCACATACATGGAAATTGTCTTTGCTGTTAGAGCTACACTTTCTCTGTAGTATATATGCAGCTTTGTGGAAGATTTAGGTGCATGCATTTGGCAGAAGGTTTTGGAGTCCTTGTCAAAGATTTTTTTTAAATCAAAAGTTGCAATTTCACATCATTTTGGATGATTAATATTACTATGTCTGTGTAGAAAAGGCTGGATAAGCTACTGCAGAGCAGATAATAAACAACACTTGAAAAAAGCTTAAAAAAATACCATCATTAGATCTATGTGAAATGATCTAAATGGAAAGTAAACCCTGTAGTGGTACCGGGAATTGAGCAAGGTAGCTAGCTAGATAAAGTTCTCAAAACTGTATCGAGGGTTGATCAAAGAATTGTGACACAATTAATGCCAGTCATATGATGACTGATGCCAAGAATTTACTCACAGGAGCAAAACTGATAAAGTGAAATCTGAACATGAGGTAAATAGCAAAATACCAAACAGATCAGATAAATTTCCCTGCAGTAGTTGTTGTATAATATCATTAGTGCATTAGTGAAAATTAAATGCCAGAATTAGCTTCTTTTTTATTATTATCCAAATCTAATTCAGCCAGCAAATGCCAAATTCTCATCAAAGATTAGACATCAAATACCCTTTGCCCTAAATTCCACTTTAGATCACATTCAGGCATTATGTTCTACACTCTACAGTGTTTTCAACAGCTGTTGTTTAATGTACAATTGAAATCCCTCAAGGCTGACCTTGACGGGACAGTGAAAGCTCTCTGCTGCACAGATAAAGCCTGGCATACCCTGGAGACAGGGGGGGTGACCATGCGCGACTTCTCTTGAGTGATGAATTACTCTGACATCCTGTCTGGGGTGATGAAGACATGAACAGCCCAGCTTATGTCAAGAGAAAGACGTTTGACACTTGCTAGAGCACTGTAAATGAATCCAGAGTTCAGCCAGGCTCGGATACATTCATCATTATAAAGCTGAATGAAATAAAAAAGAAGGGAATGACTCCTGTGTCAATTTGAAGCAGTTACACAAGAAAGTGTGAAAACCACATTGTTGAGCCACAAAAACGGCACACACATGCACATACAATGCACAAGCACACATGCAAGTGTATGTGTGGGAGCGTGTGAAAAGCAGAGGCCCCCTCCTCTCAGGGAGCACAGGAAGCTCGAGACAATACAGAGGCTTCATGCAGGGTTCAGCTCCACACTGTTCCCTCCACAGCAGCCTGCCTCAGAGCAGGCCCAGCACCCGATTGGACCCACAACATATCCGCTAGGGTGGATATTTATAACTCAGGGAAGCTGCAGCTCCACGACACAAATTCTTGAGTTTCCTCAGGAGGTATGCTTCACTGATTAGAGGAGCGTGACAGTGTGTCACAAGCTAGTTAGGTGACATTCACCTTCGCCCCTGAGACAAAAAAAAGAGAAATTGCAAAAACAATCTGTGATGACGACAGTTTTAATGAATTTCCTGGCAGTCATTCTGCAAACCACAAGTTGTTGAAATGACTGAAATGCTGACGCTGATGTTGACCACATAAAAATAGGCCTATTGTTGTGATGACTGAAAGAGAGAGGGCTGTTGAAATTTTGGAGGGTTCAAAAGTTGTAAGCAGGTGCAGAGTGACACATATTTTCCAATTTGTTTGTGTTGTGAGGTTGAGCTGGTCTCTCGCGTGGTTTCTTAAGAGCGGGCTGCTGATCTCACACATGTACCACACCACTGTGAGTCATACGTCATTGCATACAGGGACATTGAATTTGAACATCAATCCACAAATTGAATTTAACTTAGCCTTTTCAAATTCTGATTAGGCCAATCACAAGAGAAGCTGAGCAGGGACTCATAAGACAACCCCAGGAGGGTGAGAATGAAAAGAGCAAGAGGGGATGACTAATAGATTAAAGTATGTGCAGGGATCCATCACCTCGCTCTAGAGACAATCACATTAGCTCCATTAAAGCTTGTCTTTGTGTTAAAAGGAAAAAAAGCCAGAGAAGCCCTGGCAGTTTATAGCCTTCTCTATAAACACATCACTGCAAAAATGTAGAATATGTGGCTGCCGCTGCAGGTCAACAAGGACTTAAGTGACCATCAATAGCTGGAATTTATGTTGGATTTATGTCTTTGTAAACAGTAGTCCATTCTCTAGACAAAGGTTGAGTTTGTTCGAAGACTCTGAACTTGTTATAATCTGCTCATTCATCCAGGAGAGCAGGAAGCCAGAGGATATAGCACTGATGCGTCCATAAGCCACTCTGGCTTCGTATTATGTCATTTTTCTGTGGTGCCACTAAATGTCTATTGTATCTTGACCACAGTGTAGAACTGAAACAATATCGATTGGCAGAATTAGGAAGAGAGGGCCAGTTCTCTGAATGCAAGATCTGAGTGAGACACACTTTTTTTCAGTGGTGAGTGAATTCGAAAAAATGCGGAAAACACTTATTAAATCAACCACAAGAACACTTAATACACTCAGGTAGATACAATTTATAAATTATCTTCACATGATTTAACTTAATAAAGAGGACGCGACTACCCACTGCTGACAACTGACTTTGTCCATTTGTAATCCCAGAGATTGGTCCACAAAGATAAAAAAACTAATTTTATTTTAATGTGTGTCACATTGTCCCACCAAGTGACCCTTTTTTGCTTTCTGTTGAGTGAATACACAGACAGATATGATCAATCCCAGTGGGAAACTTTACTTAAAAGCACTGGAGTGTCGAGTTTGAGTCTGTTTAGTTATGAAAGCGGGGAAGTTTATCTTACAGATGCTTTCTTTAAGGGTAATGTGCCCAGGGTAACACTATATGTTGTTCATACAGTTACATCCCTGAACACAATACTATTAACGATGTTGAAAGCTGATTCATAATTCAACTCCTTTTTTAAGCAAACACTTAAAAACAGCACAGGTTGCTACTTCTTAAATGTGAATATTTGCATTTTTTTTTAGACATTTCTTAGTGTAAATTGATGTTTTTTTGGCTTTTGGACTGTTAGTTGTTTTACGGTCCCTCCGGCCTTTCCTCCTGTACATCCACTGCCTTTCCTCTGTCCTGTGCATGACTGCGGCTGATGCTGCTTGGCTGGATTAGTGTTGTGTGGCTCGGTCCAAAACCACTTTGTTTGTTTACCATTTACAGAGCCAGGGCTGTGTATGAACTCCGATGTTCAGCAGCACGTGTACACACAGAACAGGCAGCCATCAGTGGACGGTCAGCAGATATTTGCGGATTTTCACACAAAATGTGTTGGATTAGAACCTGTGACTCCACCTTTAAGGCTGAAATGCTTCCTATTATTATATTTTTGTTACTGTTTCTTTCTCCGCCTTAGTTAGGGGAGGTCCGGTGTATAACCCTGTTACCTCTTGACCCTATCTTGACCTAAAACAATGAAGGGCTGAGATTAATGATTATTCTCATTCATGGGGAAAAAAACACTGTATTCTCTATGAAAAAGATGAAATAAAGTCATATCTATTTTTGCAAATATTGCTTATACATTTAATATCATTTGATTTATGGTTCACAAAATAATGTCTTGTTGGGTTATGCAAGTACTGAAAAAATCTTGTCAAGTAGGTAGTTGTATAGCAGCTGAAGAGGCCTAAAGAAAATTGTTTTATATAAGATATGTTATTTTGTGCTTATTCAAAAAGAAAAACAAAATATCTGCATTAGGGCTGATTATTCATCAAAAATTCTATAATATTTATATTGAGGTATGTGGTCAAAAATATTACCATATTTAAATAGTTATTATAAACAAATAGATCAGTGCATCCCCAGCTGCATTGTTTCTGCAAATAGTTATTTCCTTCGACTAATTATACAAAATCCAAATATTCATAGGTCGGAGTTGACCAAGATTTTTGTTGATTAGTATTTTTTTTTTTTTTTTCCCATACTGT
>CAFUXE010000098.1:327595-350326 GCA_903364295.1 Serranus cabrilla
TTCTTTCTTCGAAAGCTTTAGATTGGTCACTTAAATCAACTAAGCGATTAGTTGCCAAAATTGTTACTCATACTGAAAGTTTCTTAAGTTGAGGAAAGCCCCATTAAAGAGTGATTCAATTACTGTTTTAAACACCCACATATTCTTTAGCAGTATTTGGCAAGGCTTTAAATTGTCATCTAATTATATTTTATGGTTTAAGAATGTCTTTGCGTACATACTACAAATAGCTCAAAATAACGATCACTCTCTGACACAGAGAAGTTTGCCCTCCAACGAGTATCACACGACCAGCTTAAGTCATTATAGAACAGGCAGAAAAAAATAGAAAAAGTGTATGAAAGACACAAGAAATCTAAGAAAAACGTTTCACCCTTTGGCAAACAGGGTAAATTCCTAGAATAAAGTCCTCAAAGAGGATAGTACACTCATGTGATTGAACTCGTCAGATGACTTCTGCACCTATGGGAGAGTGATGCATGAGAGATCATCACACAGTAGTCCTAACATTATGTGTGTTGATGGGATTTAGTTGCTAAGATATAGGTCTTTAAACACATCAGCCAGGTGAAGTCAATGTGTTTACCTAGTGATGTTCGACACACCATAAATTCTCTCTCGCTTATCTCAAAGCTGCACCATTCATGTGAGCGCTGACCTGCCTCTGTTGGTATGCATTACGCGTGTGGGACGCACCTGAGCAGGTGGCACTCCCTGAGTGAGTCAGCATGTCTTTGATAACTGGAGAGTGATTCACAATGCAAACAACAGCAGCAGCAGCAGCAGCAGCAGGAGGTCCCTTCAGATTAATCGACTGGCCGACAGTAAAGCACTATCTATGCTCTCCAGAATAAATACCTGGAAACTGTGGCAGGCAACCATAAAAAGACCCACAACCACCTGGTATCTGACTGAGTTGGTTGCACCACATTGCATCATTCAAGTGTCCATGTAGCCTCTCTAAGCCACAGGCTCTGTTAAAACTGTTCACATGGTCACCATACAAAGCAGCAATAAGCAGAAGTCACAGTATTACTCTAGAGCGGCCAATTTGTTGACCACTGCTCAGTCCCCAGTGACAATGCTTGGCCTCCACTTGTCCCAGATGTCAGTCCTGCCCTTGTCTCTGTTGTCCACAGAGACATGGAGGGATATTTCCTGTGTGAACCAACACCCAGACGCACAGTAAGCAATCAAAGATAAAAATCTAGTGTACATTTGCATGGGCATGACAATTCTCAGAAGTAAATTGATGCCACTAATATCAGCAGATCTGTGTACTCTAGACAGGAAGTTTACTCGACGGCCAGGCACGTACACTCTGGCAATTTGAAGGGGTGTGTAGGGGGGGATTAGAGAGGGAGGAATGGGGGTGGAGGGGGGTTGAAGTTTCCCCATAGTCCCTTAGCAACAAGGCCTGCTGGCGAGGCCTCCAGAATGTACTGTGGTTTACAGAAGAGATAAACATTGACTTTGCCACCCGGAGAAGTAAATCTGATTTTAGTAATGGAACACTGCATGACTTAAAACACAGATCAGACAGCGCAGAAAACAAACATTAAAGCTCCAGGCACATCAGCAGATGTTACATTTACTTTAACAGCTACATTTACAGTATAGAGAGAGAGAGAGAGAGCACGACAGTAAAGCATCTGTTACGAAATGCCACAACATTGTAGCTTAATGACTAACACTGCTGCCCTTATCAACCACAAAAGTAGCCAAGCCTTAATTTACTCTGTCATTAGGAATGTGTTTTCCGTTTCCTATATGTAATATAAACCTAAAGCATTTGAATTGAACCCTCCTGCGTTGGATTCAATCACATATTTTGCATTAATCCAAATGAATTGGCCTTTACAGTGAGAATACAGTATTTATAGTGTAAGGATTTGGTGCTGCACAGATGGAAAAAACAACAGCCGGGGAATGAAAAGGCGTCTCTGTGAGGGTCTGAGAGTGGAATAAACTTCACTGGAAAAACTGTTGAGAGAACTTTATGGCTTTAATTGACTAACTGGCAAGGTGAATTCTTGGCTTTTCTGGGGTCAAACTGATTACAGCTTCAGACATGTTACTCAAACCCCGTGCCTCTCAACACACTCTTCACCAAAGTTGATTTAAAGCTTGCTGGAGCAAAAACAGTATGCACTTCTCAGTCATAGCCATAGCCATAGCTGCAGTGCACTTATTAATAGTGCATATAGGGCCAGCTACATCCGCTGTGACAGACCAAGAGGGCCATCATATGCTGGATGTCTGAACAATATGACCACATGATGTCCAACACAGATGGTGGCTGTAACGTTGAGGCAGGAGGGGGGCTGAGTGAATGATGCAGCACATGTAACCAGAAACAGGAGCCAAGAATACACTTCAAATGAGTCTCTTCCCTACATAAACAAACACTTTAAATCAACAACAACAACAAACAGAAAGTTGCTTCCTGTGGACGAGCTCTTGCGGGACAATGAACGGGCTTGTTTCATCTCCAACAAGTTCACAGGCCTGGCCGTGATTTCTGTTAACAGTACAATTTCACAAAAATACTCAATAATTGTCTCGCTAATGCTTCAAATAAAAAAAATGACACTTTTATTATAATAACTCTCTCCTAAAGCCTTGACGTCATTTTAAAATCGACATTATTCGAGTTATTAACTAACTTAATGTAACTATCCGGGCGCGAGCGCATACAAGATAAGACGTGAACCGAAATAAAAGCATATCTTAACACTTAGATTAAGATAATATGAGCTGCTGGTAGACAAATACAGTGATATAAAACAACTTAAGATGACTTTAGTCGTGTTTACTCACATTAAGTTTCCCGACCGCCGGACCGAAGTTCATCTTGGGAACTTCGAGATGAGAGAGAGGAAATCCCGGCGACTCCGCGTTTACAAACCAACCAGTTTGAAAGTCTCTTTAAAAATCACAGTTATAGAGAAACAGCAAACGGCCGCACAAGTCCAGCGTTGAAACTATCCGTCGCCCGGTTTTTTTCATGAGTTTACTCGTCACTGACAAAAGTTTACAGCGGTTTTCTGGGAGCTGAGACAGACACGGTCTGAGATCCAACTGAGCACTTCTTTTCGGCTCGGGAGCTGCGCGTGACGTCAGAAGGCCGAGGAGCCAATCACAGCTCGTCAAACTAGAATAATAATGAGCTTTTTAACAGATATGGAAGAAGTGCTCACAACTTTTATATAAGAACAAGCCACAAGTGGTGGGCTGTGAAAAAGTACAAAAACAACAACCACTTACTCTAGGAGTATTTACTGTGGGCCTACTTACACACTTACAGTACAATTTTAGGGTTAATAGTTTACTTAAGCATTAAATATTCCATTTATGAATTATTGTACTTTTCCTGCATTACATTTGTTGATGAGTTATTTATTTAACTAATTAGCAATGTCTCTTTCCAGGAATTATGACTCAATTACTCAAGATAATCCCCAGACCTTGTGACAAGTTTCACATAGGAACTATCTGAAAAAGAAAACAGTTCCTTCATGAAACTGACAACAAGTGTGTGTTATTGAATGCAGGACTTACCTTGATTTTACCCCAATGACCAATAACCTCTTAACCTGTCTCTATTCATTAAACCTTGAGTTATTAATCAGAATCTCCCAAGTAATTCAAGTTATAAAAAAAAAAAATGTAGAGGAGTAAAAAAAAATACAATGTTAATTTAAGTGGAATAAAAGTATAAGGTAGCAAAAAATGGAAATACTCAAGTAAGGTACAAGCAGTGCTGGAATTTAACTACATTTACTCAAGTACTTTACTTAAGTCTTACATTTTCAGGTACTTGTACTTTACTTGAGTATTTCAATTTTCTGTAACTTTATACTTCTACCCCACTACACTTTGAAGCAAATATTGTACTTTTTACACCACATTCACCTTTAGTTACTTTCCAGGTAAATATTCTACATAAAAACATGATCAATTTAAAGGGTTTAGACCTTTTTAAAATTAATAATGGTAGTAGTTCAAATGAGCCCTCAATTAATATAATAAAATGCTGCTAACATAAATGCATAAATACAAATAATCTTATAATATTTTCAGAATATATATAAACAATCAAAGTGGGTCCATTCTGCATAACAAGTATTTTTTATTTTTGATATTTCAGTACAATTTGATGCTGATACTTTTATACTTTTACTACAGTAAGTTTGGATGCAGGACTTTTACTTGTGGAGTGGAGTAAAGTCACAGTGTGGAATTAATATTTTACTGAAGTGAGTGATTTGAATACTTTTTCCACCACTGGGTACTTAAAATTTACCTTAAGTAGAGAACTTGACCAAAATGTGGTTTTCAACGAAAAATGAAACACGCAATCTTCTCTTACTTTATAGTTTGCAACTGTTTCTGTGAATAATGTGAATATGCAGCACTGAAGTGAAGCAGACCTCTAACTCAAATGGATCATCTCAGGCTTTGATCTACTAATGCACTACAGCCATTAACCACCACATATAATGTGTAGCTAACTAGTAATGGCTAACTAATGTGCAACAAGTTGAAGCCCCAGTGAATGAATGACCCCAGTCTCTAACACACCGAGGAATAGTTTAATTATGCTGTTTTTTCCCACTTAGTTAAGTTTAACACAGTAAGAAGAGGAACACTTTAGTTTTTAGTAACATTACTAACATTATTCCACTGTTTTTACTCGCCTATATCAAACAACAAACATCCTCTCAAATGTGGTTCCTGCTGACAAAATCTTATCTAAAGTGGGTGTAAATCCTGTCTGTCTGGGGAGGAGAAAGCGGAAGATGTTTGGGCAAACCTACACTAGACCGCGCCAAGATAATTAGCTCGACAAACAAACAAATAAACAAACCGAGCCAAACAACCAGTGTAAATAAATACCCCGCCTGCTATTAGTCAGACAGTGGCGTGATGAAAGAAGGATTGAGCAATTTGTCGACACGCTCGGAGTAAATGCTGTCTGGCAAATGTCTCACTTCTCAGTCTACAAAAAGACACTGTGTTATGAAACCTTACGATGATTAGTTAAATATCTTGTGACCAAAGTCGTGATAGTGAGGGGCGGGATCCACAGGCTACATTATCATTGTACACAGTGCGTCAGTTAGTATGGCAGGATGCCTGGCTCGATATAATGATAATGAAAGCTGCATGATCTGGTCACATCAGAGATGCTGGTTTTTATAGAGCTTCTTAAAATAACAGATGACCGGTTAAACATTTGAGTAACAAACTGATGTGACATTTCTCAAATGACTTTGTTGTTTCCTCAAAGTGCTGCAGATAATTAGACATGGGAGTCTTTTGGCGCCATTGTGCCAAAATTCCAGCACAGCCTTTACGTATTTTGTAGTTCAAAGAGAAAGTTAGACTTCTAAACTATGAGAGAGATGGAGAGGAAAATGTTTCTCATATTTTAGCCTTCTGATAACTGTAGCTGAAGTATTAGCAGCAAATGCTTCACTGATTTTTTTATGTTTTATTCATAAACATGTAGCTGGCTGGAGCCTTGAATCACAGTGGGCCTGTCAGTGACGTCTCAAAGGGCTTTATTGGACCAGACGTTTGCAAAGAAAGCAGGATGGTAATTCTCATAGAATTTCTGCAAAATAAGTCAGGAATCACGATTGGGATGGAGCATGTTGCATGTGCTTCATTTTCAAATTCTGGTGCGTGTTTTGCTGTTTCCAGAAAGCTGCATACAAGGTTTAAAAAAAGGGGAAAAGTGAGAGAAAAACATATTGCGCTTAGAGTTGAAACAACAGTGAATAACACAAACAGTAGAATCATTTTGTTTTTTGCACTGGAAGAAGGTGATCAGTCACACTCTTCACACAATCATTTCATCATTTCTGGAACAAACAACACAACATCCAGTTCCACAACAGATGCATCCCATCTCCTCCTGCCAAAGTTAAACATGTGCCCCAATTAAAACTATCTAGGAAATCTGTATCTTCCACTTGGAGCACATCCTGTGCTCCTCCTCCTGAGGTCACCGACTACGTGCTCAAAAACAGGAAGTGTATGATTGAGTTATTTGCAGGCTTATCCTGAGCAAGTCAGTATTTATGGCCACTGGGTTGATTAGTTCAGATCATAGACTTGTGCAATAACAAATATAGCAGAACATACTGCAATAAGTCATCAGTATTTTGAGTGAAAATGACTTTACAAAAGTTAGTTGCTCAGGGGTAATTTGCATATCCTGTGTGGGAGCAGTGTTATAGGCGCGTGTGTGTGTTTGTATATTTGTGTATGTGTGTGTGCGCAGCAGATGGTGGTGAGTTGGGAGAGTTTTTCACAGCAATGACCTGCGGAGGAAAAGGCAGAGAAAATAAAGGGAAGGGAAACCTTCCTGAGCGTCAGTAACTTATCTTGTGACGCCTGCTGGGTATTGTTTCACTTGCTGTTTAGGAAGGTTGAAAAATAAACCCTGAAAAAGCTGAAAAAGTAAATGCAAACCATAAGAACTAAAATCATTTTCTTATTTAGCATTATTTATAACAACCGACACACAGAAAAGTCCCTTATTTCATGGCAAACTGACTGTTACGCACTTCCTATAATTGATTTTAATTAGATTTTGTTATAATATTAAAGGAAAAATGCATAGCAGTGACAGTAAGGCTCTATTCATAGCAGAAAACAAGACAGGAAATTGTGTAAAGAATGGTTTCACATTCTTTGAACATCAGGAACACGACAAGAACAGCGGCCTCGCATCACCTCGACATCTTTGTTTCAGATCAGACATGTGGGACATTAAACTTTCACACTTAATCATTTATTGTGGCATTCAGGCTCCCAACATCTGCCATATTTGTAAAAGATGCTAATATGATCACACTCCTCCGCACATCAGTTTCTGTGAGAGCTCTCAATAAAAACAACAACATCCAGAGGGTCATAACAGTGTGTTTACAGTCACAGGTTAAAGGTCACAGAGCGAATGTTGTGCTGAGATGAGGGGCCGCAGCCTGACACACAAGTTGATGATATTGTTTATGTTTCTGTCATCTGTGTGGAGGATTGGATCGAAATATTTATGCAGTGTGCTCCTCCTTCACATGCAAACCGAGTGGAAACACATGAACATGTGTATAGTTATAAATGACTGCAACTAACTGACTGAACATATCTATTAACAATGGATCCGCTGAGTACTTGCCAGGGAATAATTACTTGATGCAGTTTCCCAAATCTCTACAGAGCGTTTTTTTTTTTAAAGCTCATTGTTTTGGTACAGCTAAACACTACTAATACAAACTCTAATTACTGTCACGCTGTTTTCTCTTAAAAACAAGACACTGATAAGACAAGGCACCTTTTTGCAGGATCGAAAACTTTTTTAAGACTTTTGTAAGACTACAATAAAAAAAATATTGCATCTTGTGTTGTTAAGCACAAAAAAATATGTTTTTTCGAGGCATTCAGTGCTGTCCTGCAAAAACACAAAGCAAGAAATGCAAGAAAAACATGTGGCACACAACCATGCAAAAGCAGCAAGTTAAAAACTCTGTTATTGAAAACATTACAAAAAGCTGCACCGGGCCCTTTCAGAAACAAGATGCCGGGTATCTGTTGACAGAAATAGAAAATAATAATCACAATTTTGTTTAATAATTAGGTATATAACTATCTTAAACTAAGAATTGTTTCATTCATGTCTACATAAGGAGTCCACCGGGCTGCACTGCCAAGTTTCTACAGTAGCCAGAAAGAGACAAATTCAACAATGGCTCTAGAAAAGGCCTTTCACATTTTTGGTTACCTGAAGGACAGCGTAGGTTTTCATGCTTGGAAAGAGAGGATGTTCAGTTTGTTGCAATCTGCAACCTCACTGCTAGATGCAACTAAAGCCTACACGTGGCTTCTCTAAAGGCCTGCGGCTTTGCAAGCAGCTTCATATGCACAGCAGTGCTTTGAGCTAAATGCCAAAATGCTCACATACCGAAGTTTAAAGGTTATGGCGTTTCCCATGTTCAGCATCTTAGTTTAGCATACAGACATTTGCTCATTTGCACCAGTTAGTCCAACAATGGGAATGTTCTGCAGGTCATTTAGCCATTCAAGAAATTATTGGACAAAAGTAAAATTATAGCTTGAGGAAAATTTAGAGGACTACCAAACTTATTAGAATAAGAGGGGACATGAGTGTCTGTACCAGATTTTATGGCGGTTGAGACATTTCAGTCTAGACCAAAGTGGTGGACTGATCAACATTTCCATACCGAGAGCCCGGCCAAAAACCTCAGACTCCAGAGACGCAGTAAAAAGACAGGCACAGTTACCTGCTGGTGAACACAGTGGAGCATTTAGCAGCTTAAGAACCAAACATTTCCCAGTGGAAAGCAAACTCAAAGCTTAAAGTTAGTGAATGTCAGACTTACTTTTGCCAGATCGCCACAAACACAACCTTAACTGAATGCTAATGCTGCTCTACATTTGCTGGTAACAAGTTTGTCAGATTAACTTAAGTGATGATTTTATGCCAGTATAATGCTCCTAAGTAGCCAAAAAGCAAGTTATTGTAGGTTTAATAGAAGAGAGAGAGAATGTATTTTGACAAGACTGTACTCTGTACTGCTGTACAGCTACACTAGCAGCTCTGTGTGTGCTAATTAGTGATGTCAGCCCTTAACAGGCTCACATTCACAATGCTAATGTGGCTAAACACTCCATTTCTTACACACACTGCAAAGTTAATAAAAAAAAAAAGTGTTCACTGTGTGTTGCTTGTAGTTGAAGAATTAAATGTGTTCTTTCAAACTGATGAGAAAATTAAGTTTTGGAAAAAAGCTGTGAAATCCTTGAAACTGGTTGATTTTTTAAAAATACAATAAATAGTGAAGAATAGAGAACTTTTGAAGAGTGCCTTTGTGTATCTTTAAAACAATGACCTCTTAGTACCAATGGAAAACATTCAGCTCGAGCTCCTAAAGTCACTCGACAATAGCAGAAGATAAATGGTGTGGGAGTTCCTGGCAAAATATACTGGAAATACATTGTCAAGTGTCTTATTGTCAAGCCGGCTCACACTTCCGAACACACGCAGTCGGAGGATCTGCATCAAGGCCTTGAAGGTGTTTGTTTGTGAGTTAGAAAAAAAGGGTTAAAAGTGCAGCAGGGAGCAGGAGGTGTGACAGAAAAGTCTCTTGACTGGTTTTGTCTGGCTGGAGTCGGGCTGTATATTAACAAAGTGGATTACGATTGACTGAGGAATGCTTGTCTTTGTTGAAACCTTTGGCAATGATGTCATCAGTACTTTCCCTGGCACCACCTGGGCAGGATTCACAGGAGGGGCCAGCCACTGATCTAGCTGTTGTAATGTGGACTGATTAGTCACCTGACTGTGTTTTTTTAAAAAGCACTTTCCGACAAAAGACAGGCTTCAGTCAGCAGTGCCGTAAAGATTAGCTGCCTGGTGAACTGTGTAAACACACGGACAAATCTGTGTGTTTGTGTTGAGCTGCATGCAGGAATGTGTGTGGGTGTCGGTGTCTGCTTTTTCTTGTATATACTGTGGGAGAAAATGGTGTGAATAAATATTAAAAGCAGATAAGTGTGAGTTTGGATGATTTTAAAAAACAGAGGCAGGGAGCTGTGGATGGAGACGGCGGTGAGAGAAATCCAAAATAGAGAAAGTGTGTTGGAAAAAGTCGGTGAGTGGGAATTAAAGGAGGACTCGTGGCAGAACCCACATGCTGATGTTAGCTGTCTGATCCACTGAGAGACAGTTGGCAGCAGACTGTCTACCAGCCGCGAAAGTACAGTAATTCAAAGCATGCGACGTGACGCCGTTCCCTGCAAGCTGGGGCTGCAGTCACCCACCCACCCACACACACACACACACACACACACACTGCAGCAATACACCCTGTAAAAGTAACAAATGCACTGAGCGCTCCATTCCACGTGATGCAATTATTCACAGTTCCAGCAAATTTGGGCTGAAGCTAATCTCATAACTAAATGGCATGGCGCCTCCTGAAAGAAACAGATCTTCCAAACAACTGTAAGGAATTTGGTATCAGTCCCTTGACTTTGCTGCATCCAAAGTTTATGAAAGAAACAGAACAACAAAGTTAGTATGCAATTAAGATTTATCGCCTCACTCAATTAGTGTTTGTCAGCGACATAACTAAGCTTCTGTTTGAGACTAATCAGCACAGAGAAGTGTTTTGTCCTTGTCAAGTCGGGACTCGGAGATGAAGAGATGAAAATGAAGATGCATTGGGTGAGAAGATTTAAAAACAGCAGCAGAAAAACAGAAACGAGGAAACAAAAGAATATCAGCAAAGAGTTAAGGAAAACAAGATTCCAACTTTTGTAGGTTAGTTCTCATGAGCTTCACATGACTTGCATTTAGCCCTTCTCTTGCCCCCCTTCTCCCTCTGTACTGAGCGCCCACCCTCCCTCCTTTCCTCCACCACTTCCCACCCCCCACCCCCCTCCCCTCTCCTCCTCTCCGCGCAGCACATAGACTTCCTGTGTGTCCTGGCCTGAATGGTATGTGCATGGAGTGGGTGTCTGGGAGGCCTTTCATCCGGCATGGAAAGAAAAGAGAAGTCAAGAGAGAGAGAGAGGGAGAGAGAGGGGAAAGAAAAAAAAAGAAAGTGAGAGAAGAGAGTCATCTTTAATCCGTTTGAGTCAGAGCAGTTGTCCAGAGGCGAGCGGGGTGGGGCGTATTAGACGGGGTGAGAGGGCTCTGGTTGTGCCAGGGATGTGTGTGTAGCGTCTGGAGGGGAAGAGAGAGAGGCCTGCTGGGAAAGCCTGCAGCCTGCCCGGGACATATGACATCCGGCCGGTTTGCACGGCTGAGTGACGAGACTAAACTAGAGCAGGTAGAGAGGATAAAAATTAACCAAAGTACTCACGCTCTTCTGCAGGAAGTACAGCAAACAAAGCATGCTGTGACAAAATGACGAATGGGAAATGGAATCCTGCAGCTCCTGCAGCCTCGTGGGTGAGCGGCGAGCTGCATGTGGCGTTGTCAGACAGGGTGTAGCTGGCTGCTGAGTGCCAGGCCTCACTAGACCCTACCCACACTGCAGAGGGGCACACATGCAAGCCTGTGTGACTGCCTCATGTCATGGAAACAACCTACAGCCGTGCACGTGAGAGTGCACGTGCACACACACTGCAAGTCAAGACATGCCGAGACAAGATAAAGCTTGAGAAGAAGAGAGCACACAGTGCCATCTGCTGTTAGGCTCTAATTGTTACTGTCAGCTCTGTTCATTCTTGCATTGATGCCAGAGAAATAACATTATTATTATTTTTTTTCTGTACTTTCTATACATGTAGATAACCAGACAGTGGAAAGTAACAAAGTACATTTACTCCTTGACTGTACTTAAGTATACATTTCTTTTTTTTTTTTGCTTTTTAATATATAAAAGGGTCTTTGATTACTTTTTAAAGCACTATACAATTAAAATGTATTATTAGCTTTGTGACTTTACTTGAGTGTTTTAATTTTATATTACTTTATACTTCTACTCATATACATTTTTTTATCATATTTACAAGATTGATATTCATTAAACTACTGTTTTTAGTATTAACACAAAAAAGACTATTACTTTATTACATTATTTTCATTGTTTTCAAGTAAAAACATTTTAAAAAGCTTTAAAGATCTACTGCCTTTAAAACAGCTTTTCTCGCAATTTTGCACTTTTCTACAAAAGAAAAAAAGAAAATCAGTTGATTAATGGAGAAAATAATCAGCTGATTAATCTAGAATAAAATGAATCGCCATCTCAACCAAGTACATCAGTAAAATCCTGCTTTTACATGAATGCATGAGCAATAATAATATAATGGTGTGATAAATAATAGCATCACAGTCACATTGGACATTTTTATGCTTTGAGTACTTTTACTTTAATTAGGTACATTTTCCTCATAATGTTACTTTTATATTTATTTCCACATTGTGGCATTAGTACTTTTACCTCGGTAAAAGAACTCAAACTAGTTAAAACAGCGTATTAAATCTTATGTCCCTCTGTCTCCAACACACGCCACATGCACCACCTGCTGATTTAGTACAAGTAATAAAAGCGAGTTAAAAGGTGATCTTCCTGCAATTAAATTATAATTAATTAAATATGATCAATATTTCAAAGCAGTTTATGCAAAAATAAAATAATAATGAATAAATGCTTCACATAAAAGAAAGTATATACTTTTATGTAATAAGTCTGCTGCATTAAACAGCGATTTCCAGCTTTATTATCCACATACACAGGGTGAAATTAAAAATAATGGTTCAAGCTGAATTACATTATGTATTGCGTTTATTACAGGAGCGGATGATAAAAATTCATTAACTCAATGAAATGCTTCCCAGTGGTAGATATATATAAATTAGGTACAAGCTCCACTTAAACAAGTGCAGTTTTTGTTTTATTTAAATGGGGCTCTTCCTGTTGCTCACAGCTCTCAACCTGCTGTGAGTGATGCTGCAGATTAATCATGACCTCCACTACTCGAGCAAAACAAACACTTGAAATACCTCATGTGGATCACTTTGCTTTAGACCCTCGTATCAAGTATAATCACAACACGGATGCACGAGTGTTTCATGTGGGAGAGAAGACTCGTAACCCTCATGTGCTCGGTGCTGTCCTGTCCCATTTCTCTTTCTCTTTTTGGATGTTTTTACTGCTAGATGACCATTAAAACACAGATATACAAACAGATTAAATCTGTTTTTCTTTTTAGGTTTATGTTTTTATAAATGATTCAGTATCATAAAAGGACAACATGGTTTGCTGTGGTTTTATATATCGTCACCTTCCTAAAAAAACGTTCAGAAAGATGAAAAATGACTTAATAATAAAATAATTAATGCATTACCTCATAGATTTGCAGACATGTGACTCCAGTCATTTAGTCCAATTCACAAGCAAGTCCCAAGTCATTTCATCCTGGGTAAGTCAAGTCAGAACATAAAACATAATTATTCAACAGATAACAGACATTTAATGCAGAATTTATTGAAATGCAGACATTTTAAAATGTGTTTATAATATAACTTAACAAAGCGATTGGGTTTCAACACTTTTGTAGTTTGGAGAAATGTAAAAAAGATTAGTGACGTAATTTCTTTTTACGGCTTTACTGTTTCTGACTACATCTGACCTCACAGACACTTGAGAGTCCAAATAAGTCTGCAAATGTTGTACTAATGTGTAATGCTACACACACCTGTCGACATCAACAATATTTGACATTTAATATTTAAACTGAAAGCAGGAAGTCATTTATTTTCTGTCAAGTCAAGTTATAAAAACAGGCACTTGAATCGACTTAAGTCCACATATCTATCTATTTATATTATCATTAAAGTTACGAAAAGGAACTTTAATTTTGTCCTTACTTTGGCGACCCCTGTGGACAAAAGTGGTAGTGTTTCCATGAGCACCACGACCCTGTGTAGTGGAAATCTGCAGCTGCCGCTCACTTTACTGCAGCAGCGTCTGACAGTCTGCTCCGCTCAGTCCTGGACTCTGGTTTCCCCGTGCCCTCCTTCCCTCCACTGGGCTCAGCCATGCGGCCTGGGTCTTAGCAGTGTGGTGTAGGTGTTGGCTCGTACGAAGCAGGCAGGGAAGTCTGGGACCTGCAACTTCTCTCGGACTGCACTGCCTGCACATCCAGTAGAACTTCCCGCTGAAGTCAGTGCACGTTATCTTGGACCACATGGACGATTCTTGATCACCACTTTGTCTTTGGCTGGCCCTGTCTGGATCAGCGGGGACTGGCAGAGCAGTGAGGTGAAGCTCTTCTCCTGGCTGCAGAAGGAGCCAGATCTGGCCGGGCTGCACTGAGGCCCTGCTGATGTCTGAGCTGAAGGAGCAAATTGTTGGGTCTTATTTTGTAGAAATAGCCAATCTTCTCGCTGCTGGTCTTGTTTGCTTATGTAGGTCATACAAAGGCATGCATATTAAATTGAGACTGTTTCATAACCAGTAAAACCACCTGGCAGTAACTTTAGGAATTGTGTTTTATCACATATCACATATCACCAGAGCATGGCTGTAGCTCTTAGTCTTAATCCTCTGATGATGATGATGTGGAAGAAGAGTAGATGAAAGTCAGTTTTCCACTCAGTTGGCCAGAATCAGTGACAACCAAGCCTGGTTACACCCATGCTGCATTAACAGGGCCTCAAGAAAAAGTTTAGGATACAATAAAGTACAAAGCACAGATAAACAGTGAATCCTTTGCTTTCACTGCATATTTATTTCAACACAATACAGTATATACAGTTTCAAAATTGCAAATCTTTGAAAAGAAAGAAAAAGAACTTGGCTGTAAGGGAACATCACCGGTGAGAAGCAGTATGACCGTCACACTTTTCACCTCTAACATAAACATTCGTATAGCACTTAAACCTTCGGTACAGAGAATGTTATAGAGATGTTTTTTAAAATCAAACATATATAAATGCATTGCACTGTATACATAACCATCTGAATAATAAAAGAATAATTACTTAACATTTCCAGCAGTTTTATTTGATAAATAGAGTGGATATGAGAATAAGATCTGAAAGGCAGTAGATTTCATCCAGGAAAGAAAAGCAGAGATAATAGAAACAACAAGAAAAAAAGAAAAGAAAAAAGTTTTGAATTAAACTTTCACCACGTTTGATGAATTGATATACTCAAGTTAGCATTGTTTTCTATTTTCTCCGAAGCAATGCAGATCTTAAGATAGTATGCTGTGAGAAAAACACATTACATCACACGTCTGAATAAGCTGAAATAGTAGCACTACTGTAGGCTGGATTTTCCAAGGACACGTAATACAGCTTTTTAAAAGTTACACACAACTTTCCTTCACGCACTCACACTCGCACGCATACACTCTCTGAGTCATCGAGTTTATGTAAAGGACACTGATGGACACACCGAGCATCCTCGAGTGACAGATGGTCAAATCGTTTTCAGTCAGCTCATCGTCGCTGTAGGTTCCTGGCATCGGAGATAACAGGTTTAAATGCTTCAGCATCCTCAGGAAACACCTCTGCAGTGTATACAAGGTGGGCACTGTGCATGGCAATGAACAATACAGCTTGCATATAACATACTAGTTTCTTTGATATGGTGTATAATAAAAAAACATTCTGGTCAGACTCTCTGATGACACCAAGCCCACATGGAGAGGCACAATTAGTTAGAAAACTGTGATTTTTGTGGTGCACAACACATGTAAAGCTCATCTGTTTTCTTTTTAATTTTGCATGTGTATGTATATATATGTCTGTGTGTGTGTGAGAGAGAAAGGGGCGCTTGAAACAGCAAAAAAAAAAAAATGAATTTGAAAGAAAAAAAGTGGTGTTCGATAAGAAAACTCAGGAGTTCAGGGTAGGTAGGTGTGTGAGAGTTTGAGTGGTCACACTGGGAACAAAAAAAACCTGTTTTTTGAGTGAGTTGGCAGCCCAACAAGCCTTGAGCCACAAAAAACCCAATTCCAGTGAAGTTTCAAGGCCGTCTGCCAAAAAAGATTTCCAGAAACAAAGTCCAAACTAATCTTCACTGCAGCAGCGTCCATAAAATCTTTACGAGGTGGCATAAATCAGAGCGTTGTCACTGTCCATTATAGATCTGCATAGCGAGGTGTGGTTCCTTCCCTGACTGGAAATCACTGAAAATTAGGAAGCGGAGTGTAATACCGATCATAATCAGACGTGGAGAGAAGACTGTGATGAGTAAAAATGGCTGCTGTTCATTGGCGTGAAGGTTTCTTGGGAGTAATGTGGCGCCTTGGCTGTGTCCCGTCTACAGGACCACATTTCCATCATGGTGTGGTTCTTAAAAAGCAACTTGGTTGCTCAGTGGACCATCAGCTTTGTAACAGGCTGCTTGTCAAGACTAATTTCCTTTTGCAAGCTTTCTGTCTACTGGAATCATTTCTGTTTTTCTAAAGTTGTTGGTGGAGTTTTGATATTTTCCCTAAAATGTATAGGATGGAGGAACAGAGCCAGAGCACCTGTCCAACTGCTGCCTACAGATAAACACTCCTGCACCCTCTCTCACCCTCTCTGTGTGATTTCTGCTTGCTATGCTTTTTTTGTTCCTCCAGCATTCTGCCCTAAAAGGTCTCTCTACACAGCTGGAATGGAGTGTCATACCCCGTTTCTTTTGATCCAAGTAGATCCGACTGATCCAATCCCAAGCTTCTGTAAATACAATAAAAAAGTTTGGATAAAATCAGAGTTTACCATAAATGATTTATCACACGGGGCCTGGTGGAGGACGGGGGACATTTTCTGTGCTTCAGCAGAAAGGTCAACTCCTGATTCTGAGGGAGTCAGCTCTTCCAGTGATGATACATCAGTGGGATATGTTGTGGGTAATAGCTCAGGAAAGTGTCTCTCAACTTGGAGGCTTCTTCCCTCCGTTTAAAAGCAGCTAGAGTAATAATTCTTTTACCAAGAAAAGAAACCCTTGGCGCCATTAGCCAACACTACAGCTCTGCAGGAGGTCGCTTGTACCAGACTTTGAATGGGTAAGATTGCTCTTCCAGGTGGCACTGTGGGAGACATTTATCCACCATTGTCAGCAGGCTAGAAGTTAGCAGAAAAACCATGTGTTAGAGGAGGGGAGTCGTTGATCCCAGACGGAAGAAAAAAGAATATGAATACTGAAGGAATAATGGGAGTTGCTGATCACACGCTGGTCCCATTCACTGCACTGCTGGTACCAACTCTGGTTTCAACATCAGTTTCATGTAACTATCACTTAAAAATGTGGAATTTCCTTTAAATCTGGGCGCCCACTTCTATTAAAATGGGTCAATATTAGTTGAGTTTACACTTGAAATCTTGGCAAAGAAAATAATTCTACTCCAAAATGTACCTGGAGTCTATATTATGATATTAGGACTAACCAATTGGAATAATTAATTGGCAGTTTTAGACAAACGTTTGATGCTGTTGCAGTTTGGTTCGGTTTAGGCAGCAAAATTAGTACGTTTTAGGAAAATATTGTGGTCTGATTTGAAATAACTACATTTACTTCACTTACAAACGCAAGTGCAACATATAATTAGACATGTGACATAGTTATAATTCTTATATATTTAGTTGAAATAACTCAACGTTGACTCTTAGTTTCAAATGGGACACAATCACTAGTCTCCTAGTCACCTCACTTCCTCCTCTACTTCCATCAGAGTCCAGCATTGCCAGGCTAATTTGAAAATGCATATCAGATGCATGACTAGACTCATCTGCCAGAGCAAATAAAATATGACAGATTTGATTGGTTTCCAGGCTCGGTGGCTGCCTTAAAATAAATGTAAATATGTGTTGTCTTAAAAGTGTTTGTATCAACGAACTGTAGTGTCGGTTTTGGGAGGAAACGCTTTTTCCGAATTCCGAGTTCTGACGTTTAACTCTGTCATTTGTTGCAGCCCCAGTTTTTTCAAACTACTTCATAATGTTCTTTTAAATAAGGAAAGAGAAGAGACTTAACTGCACTGTTGCCTGGATTTCAGCTTGGTTAAGGTTTGGATCCTGCTGTCTGTATGTGGCCTCCATGTGAGTCACTTTCTTCCAGATGTAAATGTATTCCAAGCTTTGGCCTTTCTTCACTGTGACCTTTTCGGCTGATAGCAGAGAATCAGTCGCTCCTTATAGAGGTTTGTACATGTGGTGTTCTTTGATCCATACAGACGGCACGCTGATAAGACTACAGGTTTGTGTTATTTCCACTTTGATTATTTGGCAGTCATGGCTCAGTGAAGACTGACTTTGAGGATCTCACTATCGAATGACTTGCATGATCTATCTCTGTGGTTCGATATCTCAGAACATTTTCATGAATACTTAAATCAGCAGGAATTTACATTTCCGCTGTAGAGCCAACATCAATCTGGATTCTTCTTTGGCAGCTTGAGTGTGAAACTGGGAATCTTAATTCGAGGCACTGTTTGACACTTTGGGAAAATATCTTATTCGCCTTTGTGCCAAAAGTTAGAAGAGAAGATCATCCTGCTTAGCTTGGCTAGCAGCAGGTGAAAGTCAATGAATGCGACCAAGAAACACTCCTGCAAATAACCTTACTGAAAACAGAAAAGTATTGTTTGAACACCAGTCTTTGCCATGCACTGCAACCCTGAACTTCTGGAGACATGACCTTGAGGAGCTGTATGTGAGAACGCAAATGTGCAAATCAGTTGGACCGGACAATAAAATCCATACAAAGACTGACAGAGATCTTATAGCTCGTCATTGTCTGGAGGACTCCTAAAGAACGAGCAGGTGTGCTGATGACATTTATATCATGCAGCTGGTATCAAACTGGAAAATCGCAAAACATCCAAAGGTGAGAAAGAAAAGTTATTTTACACAAATACACCAATGAAAATGTTTAACTGGAGAGACGACAAGATTCGTGAACTTCTGTCAAAAAAGACAAATTCAAGAAAGCGTTAGACACTTGAAATGGACGATCAGCTGTTGTGGACAATGTCCTGACCGGATTCTCCGGACATCGCCTGGAGTTCCAAAGAAAACGACTGAAGACAGCTCTGGAGGTGCTGGTCGATGGATTTTGTTAGCTTGGGACAGAAACAGACGATCTGCTCCCAGTCTTACTCTACCTGCTGAAGCTTCAAAACGATGGTAGACGTACGAGTAGTACCCATCATCTCATCTAACTTTCGGCAAGAAAGTAAATAGCTTATTTTCTAAAATGCTGAAAATGCTTTGAAGTACTTTTAAGAAGGAAGGACAGCAGGGTCTAAGATCATGTAGCTCTTCTAAAAATTGGATTTTGGATTTAAATATTTAATCTCTTTGCTGAATGCAGTTTTTAAAGATTTAATGCGGCCGATTTCTTCACAGTACACTATGAGGATTGTCAGGCCTTTCAGGAATTGAAATCATAAAGTGGATGAAAAAAGGGAGAACCAACAGAGTTCAAAAAACACAGTGACTTTATCATGTTTAAGGGGCAGGTGGAGCGACTGCTCCTGGGGAGAGAAGACGGAGGAGGGGGAGCGAGAGTCGACTAAGTGTCTCCAAATTCAGGTATGATGCAGGTTATCCCAAAACAAAAGAAGCAGCTCAAAGCAAGCCACAAAAAATATTCAAAAATAAAGAAAAGTGAAAGTACACACCACTTAACCAGCGCCACAATTTGCAGTGAATGTGATGTTCCCACTGTCTGTCTGGTATGAAGTCACTTATCACACAGAGACTTTTATTTTCCGACAAAAGAGGAGTTGATCCTCTGGCTGCATTGCATTGTACACTGGGATCCTCTTCTGCAGCTTTTGCTTTGACAATATGTTCTGAAAGTGGGGTTGAAAATGTTCTTCATGTGGGTGTTTTCTTAAAATGACTGTGATCAATGTGATGCCGATTTAGCACAGTTTATAAAGTCTTCTCTATACAGCCTCACAATGTTTTTTAGCATGTGGACATCATCAGATCATCCTTTTAAAATGTGAATCTCTGACCAAAGTTCTGACAAAATGAATACCCTTACTTTCTGTTTTCTCCTCTAATTCCAGCTCTCACATTAGAGACACGCTGTAGAAATAAAAAGACGCATCAGGAGATCGGGGGGAGAAAATGAATGACAACAAAATGACATTACACTAAACATTTTGACAGCCGCAGAGGACTGTTTGAGGGCAAGTGCCAGCACATCCGATCCAGGGAAGGTCACAACACCGGCCTGATTGACAGTCTGTCTAAAAACACACTCTACCCTACACGGAGAGTCCTCCTCACACGGATATCCATAATCCGTGAATACAGGTTATCACTCCTGTCAGGAGCAGACATTTCTCAATCAAAGTTGGGTGTGGGATGCTTATATCCCTTTCTAAAATGTTTTGTTGGTGCCTCTCAATAACACAAATACTCCCCCAGCTCATTTCTGTTGTTCCTCGACTGTCTGTATGTGGTATTTGGTTTAGCAGAGGTGTTCCTTTCATAAAAGTCCCAAACTGCTTCCCTGCTGTCCTCTCTGCGTCCCTCCACCTCGCCATAGGTTAGCTAGTACACCTGATCGTCAGTGTTCATGCAGTAAAGGTTGATCGTTATTGTTGTTCTGCCGTAGAACTCGCCCTACCCAAGTTTAGCGAATTCTGAGTCCCGTTCTTCTCTGCTGCAGTCCAGAGTGGCGTTCCTGGGGGACTGGACCTTGCCGATTTCCTCAAGGGCACTGGCCAGAGAGTCCAGGTCCCCCGAGTCCTGGTGCTGGGCTTCCCACAGACTCAGAATCACTGATGAAGGGCTCTCCTGACATGCAAAGTAGCACAGGTTTCTGCAGGACAGGGAAAAAGGAATATCATATTAAATTGGATCGGATGGCGAGGAGTAATTGCTGAGAACAAATGAGGGCGCCGGTTAATCGTGGTTCAGCTATGAAGTGATTGCCTTGCACTAATTATGATAAGAAGGCCAATGCAAAGACATTTAAAGGGCTACTCCAGTGATCTAACACTGCACATCCATATTCTTGGGAAGCACAAAAGAGACAGATAAAAGAAGAATGAACTAAATTAAAGCAGCAGAGTTTCCGTCCACAGTACTCCAAAAACACAGAATCCTATATTTCCCAAATATAACTCAACAGAGTCTTCGATTAGACCTGATGACATCACTATGACATAATCAGGGTTATTTCTTTAAGGAGAAGAGCAACAGAAGACATTAATTATTTATTCACACTTTCATCTTCCCGTCTAGATTATTGCTATTCCCTCGACACATGCCTCAGTCAAGCTGCTCCAAATTGCCTACATATGGTTCAAAATGCTGCTGCCAGGCTTTAAAGAAAACTAGCTGTCAGTCCCACATTACTCCACATGCTCTTGCATTCATCCAGTGGCTTCCTGTAAGATTCTTCATAAACGCCAAAATCCTGTTGATTACAGTCCCTGACCTCGCCCCCAGTTTGATCTCTACTGTTTGAATCTTGGCAAACAAAAGGTGAAACACATTTGTTGTTTTAGTCCCAAACCCTCCAGTATCATCTTCCAAAATCTATCAGATCTGTTGAGTCTTTGCACTGTTTTAAGCTGCTTCTAAAAATGATCTGTATTTTATTTTTTACTACATTTTGCATATCAGCATGTGTGCTGCATGGAGTAACTTTGGGTTTTAAAAAAGTGCTACATCAATAAAGATAACATAATTAAATTATACTGTTTTCACAGTTTTACTCAGTGCAGTATGTGCTTTGTTGCCTTTATAAAATATGAAGAACATAGTTTACCTTTTTGAAATATTATATAATATTCCTGAATTTCAGCTTGGCGGTTTTCATAGAATAAAATTTAATTTAGGATTAAAACTATAATCTTTATTATTATTATATGTATTAAATTGTTTTTTGAAACATAGTTATATTATTATTATTATTATTACTAGTAATATGATACTATTTTATTTTCCTTTATTAATTCATTATTTCATTTTAATCTTATTTTTTATGTATTTTTTAAATATATTCATTCAATTTTTTTATTGACATTCTTGTTCTTTCTTTATAAATATATTTATTATCTAGTATTTGAGTAGCATTTAGTATTTATTTAATTTTTTTTAATCTTATTATTCAAACTTTGTGTTCCTTTATTTGTTTATTACTGCATTTTATTTTAATATTATATATTTATCTACTTTTTAAAATGTATTTATTAGATTTTTCCCTTTATCCTTTCATCTTATTTTTTTATTTCTTTTATTCTAAGTGGCTTCTCCCTTCTGTCTTTTTGTCATGATGTTTTTTAATGAAAAAGAAGCATTTCCATAACATGTTTTGTTATCCTTGAAAATGATGATTCACAATAAAGACATTTGAAACAAAAATGTTTAACTTCCTGGCCTGCTCCACAGGAACCTGACCTTTAGTCAATCAATAGTAGTCAGCAAAGATCGACTAAACTAGTTTAACTTAAGGTCAACCAGAGTGTGGGTGCACAAACAAACTTTGTCCCCGTGCTGTTGTGATGACTCCTATCCAACAGAGTGCACTGTTTCATTACAATGGGATTCCTTTGTTGCCTTCGACCCTCTTTTCCTTTCTATCTCACTCTGCCTCCTTGGTGATGATGTTTTCACACATTCAGAGAAATAATGACAAAAATCAGCTTAACTAGGTAGAGACATTCCCATTACATGCTTCTTGGTGTGTTCCACTGAGTAGAAACAACTCTGAAATCCTTTCCCCTTCCTCAGTCACAGATGTTTGTTTTTCAGACTCGGTTTAAGTGAAATTCCTTAATCACATAGTTTCTGTCACAGTTTCTTAGTTAACTTTTCCCTCTTATGTTCCTCCAACTGGCAAGAAAGAGAAAATGCTCACTTTCAGTACTTTCCCCCCTCAAGTGCTTGATGGCGCTGACTGCACGGATCTAAGAGTCTTCATGCCTATAAGCTCGTGATTATTGACTTCTCCTCTGAAGCACAAATAGAGATCGTCCCATTCCAAACAACTAAAATCCTCCGCAGCCTACGCAAATACTGACCTGGCACAACCTCGAGAAAGTTTAGCAGGAGTTGAAGGATGGAGCACATGCAGAGATGCTGCTAATGAAGAGTGCTAACATGAACACATTTTCTTGCCAGAGGCTGGCCTGTCAGCGCTCTCAGACCTGACTTCTTATTTCTGCAAAACACGGCATCTTCTCTCCAGTTATTCTGACTGTGCTAAAGTTGGCCCCTACACACAC
>CAFUXE010000098.1:350358-379157 GCA_903364295.1 Serranus cabrilla
CACACACACTCCCCTCCCCCCTCCCCTCTTTCTCTGTGTGCATGTGTTTCTAGATCTATAATGAAATCAGCAGTGTGGCGTGTTACTGAAGGCTGGTTGGTGATGGAAGATTAGGGCTGACACGGTGCCTAAATTCAAGATTAAAAATAGTATTCAGAGAGGGAAAAGCGTTTACATAGAGCAGCAGAACATGCAGCATTTCTGCTTTCTATTCATTACTCTCAACAAAACACAGCAGCTGATTCATCTGCATTTGAGTTACACATACATGACTCAGCAAGCAGCAAATTCAGTCAAGAATGAGAGTGAAATGTAGATTTCAGAGCTGTCACTCGGACACTGATACCTGTCTATATGGAGCTTTTGAGCCAAGAGCTGCCAGTCCTTCCCCTTGGCGTTAGCGGTGTCAAAGGTGGCGCTGATCCGCTGACGGATGGACAGGGGGATTTTAAAGGCCCTTGACCCTGTCTGAGAGGTGATGGTACAGTCTGACTGAGTGAAAAAGGGAACCACTCCCTTTTCATTCTAGCGGGAAAAAAGAGAAAGAGGTGTCAGGGTGATTTTGATACCGTAGCTGAAATTCTCAATATGAAGACAAGGACAAGGACTTATCAAGACAATTTGCAATCTATACATGAAAAGCTCCCTGAGAGGCTCATTAAGCAAGCTCTTAAATCAAATCAAGAGTTATTCAGTGTAATAAAAGAACCTATTAAGCAGCCGCTTCACTGCCCACACACACCGAGGACACGGCGTCTAAGATGACTCACCTCCACCACGGACGTATAGACTTGGAGTATCTGCTCTTCGCCTTTGACCTGTCGGATGCCGATCTTGCAGGAGAGCTGAGACGAGGAGTGGCTGTATCGCTCCAGAGAGAAGGCACACTGCAGGGGACGCTGGTTACTGGCCCACACCTGAGAAAAGGAGAACTCCTGCAGAGCGGGGACAGACGGACAGCGGGCAGGGGGAGGACGGGCGGAGGAGACAACAAACTCATTAAATCAAAGACGTTAGTTATTTGAGTCGTGCTTTGTCACCCACTTTGCTGTTTACATGATTAATTAAGACTCAATGAATGGCCTCTTTAGCCAATCAATGAGGTTACCTAATCAAGCAGTTTACCCGTCAGACAGAACACCAACGGGCATTTAGAGCCCCGGGGACGAAATGTATCCTGAACGAGCTGCAGCCATTAGCGCGAAAATGTAATAAATTATACATTATGTTTCTTACTGTTGCCTGGGAGAAATAATTAAGTTACTTTATATTATTTTTCCATTATAACCAACAGTGGGGCTAGTCTTACATGCAATCATTAGGCCAATAAACATAACAAACCCAAGCCTACATCATTAGCAGAAATAGTCTTTATAATGACTTAAAATTATATTCTTAGAGCCCCCAGCATTCAATTCAGACTTCCCAAGCAATGACTACAATTTTGCTGAATGAAAATGCTTTTTTGTCACCCCAATGTCTGATTTTATTTGCGTAATATGTAAATAATCTGTTAGATCGGAAACTGTAATGTGATCGTGGAATTAGGACGGAGACGTCTCAATTTGCTCGGTTTGCTCTTCATTTCCCCCCAAAAGTGGCAGCTAAAAAAATCAGTAAAAGTAACAGAGCTTTGGGAGTAAATGGAATCTGAAAGGCCAATTTTGACTTCCATTACGAACTACTGTGTGACCCAGACAGTGGCGCAGTGAGAACGGGTCAAAAACACTGTTTTACGGATGAATCATCCTCTCTTCAGATCCATCAGACAGGAGGACGGATACTTGTAAAAGCCTCCTTTAGACAAGAGTGGTGTCTGAATGAAAGCCTACAGACATATTCCCCGTAGGACCCTCACGACGCGGCTTTCCCCTCTCCGAGAGAACCTTGTTGGTATTCTGGGGCGCACTATGGTGGGCTAATTCTGCTAATAGGATGTCACTGGTGGGATAAACATCACAGGGCAGAGCAGAACATGCAGCATGTAGACCCCTAGGAAGATAAGTAGGAGATGTGTGTGTGTGCCTGGCAGTCATAATTAATTTTATATGGGCGTGTGTGTGTGTGGGTGAGATAGCTAGCCTTAGTGATCTCCTGCTGTGCCCTTGCTGCTGTCCTTTGGCTTTGATGTGACCAAGTGAGTAAAACTGGTGGAGGAGAGAGTTCTAATGGAGGAACAGAGGGAGCCGAGAAGATGAAGGTGCGCCGCTTCTCTCCTGATAAATCGCAGCTCGCTTCACATTAGAAGTGAGACGCACATACGGCAGATTCCTTTACATTAACAGACACAAAGTCACAGTTACAAACCGCCTACCTGGCAGGTGGTGAAAGGCTTGATGCTCCAGAGTAGCTGTGGGACGTCCTGGATGGACACCTGGAGGCTGAAAGTGTTTCCCCGGAACAGCATCATTTTAGGCTCCTCCAGCAGCCGCCCGCCCCTGCTGCGCTCGCCCACCGCCACCTCCTGATAAGGAAAGGTGTGGGTTGGTTTTTTTTTTCCGGGGGTAAAGAAGAGGAGAAAAGAGGAAGATATTTTTATATGGTCGATAGACTCAGTGTGCCAAGACAGGTACAGCACGCTGCTTTTCTGCTGATATCTATGATGAACTTCGTCCTCACACAGGAAACACACAACTTGAAAAGAGCTTAAACAATTAGTTGATTCATCAAATTAATTCTTAGATATTATCAGTTGTTTATAAGATTCTTTTAAACAACAAAAAGAAAAGACTATTTATCCTGAGGGAAATGCTGTGCAGCAGTAGCACTATGAAGAAAGAGTGCAAATGTATAGAGTAAAAACATAAACAGCAAAGATTATCTTCTTAATGTGCTGTATGGTTGATTATACGTTTGCCAAATTACAGAAGATGCTTGACGAGATTCAGAAAACAGGGTGAATCGAATTTTATTGGTACATTGGGTCAGTAATTAGAGCCGCGTTGTTGATTTAGCAGATTTTTGAATGGAGTTCTGCTGATACAGACACCAGCTCAGTGTGAGTGAAGCTCAGTTGTTGATTCCATCATTCTGGTTAGCACAAGCTTATTGGTTATGTATGGCATCTTATTTAACAACCATTCAATGCAACCACAACCCCAACATGGTCCACTAACACACAGCACACTTAGGCTACTGATATTTCTGAGCAATGCTGGTCTGATCAGAACGAATGCCCAGGATTAACTATTACTTGGAGAATTCTTTGTTGTTTGTGACAGAAAACTGAATTTGGGTTTTGGATTATTGGTCACTTTAAGAAGTATTACTGGAATTTGTCACTATTTTCTGATATTTTATCAATCAAATTATTATTCATAATTAAGAAAAGGAGAAGCAGATCCACTGTTAAGGAATATAATCATTAATTGCAGCACCAATTTCACAGAGTTTTCGAAAGTTTCTTAGCCTGAAAACCAGTCATATCTGCCAGGCTCGTGTTTTATTTGCTCGAGCAGATACGTCTGGTCCGTCTCTCATTCAGACGGGCCAATTATAACTGTTATCTCACATGGGGCAGGTTTTATACAAAGACTGCCATCCAGCCCAATTCAAATCTGAATTAAGATTATTGGTTCTTCAACACACATTTCTTTGCTCTGATTACTTCTTACTTATTAGTCTGTCGATGTCAGGCTGCCATTTTCCTAAAACTGGTTTCAGATATGTGGACATTTTACTACATATAATGGGAAATAAATGCAACAAAAACACAAATTAATGTCCAAGGTAGGAAAAAATAAAAACAAAAACCGATCCAAATATACTCAAGAAGCTTTTATTAACTGTTTTTATTGGGTTTTATTTTATTGGGTTGCATGTGCATCACCTGTTATATATCGTGATCGTTCACATGTACAGTCAACTCCATATGTAACCCACACCGACTGATCCCTAACCTGTTTATATTTTTATGACCCATACATTTAACTTGATTTTGGAATTGTACGTACTATATATATTTTGGATTTGCACCTCATTGTTATCTCACACTTTTATATTTCCACTCAGCTCACTTCATATTGCAGCTGCTGCAGAGAAATTTCCCCCGGGGTTAAATTCTTCTTAGTTTTATCTTATCTTATTTGGAGAAATGCTGTGACCATGATGTAAAAAAATTAACTCTAAATGAAAAATAAAAGCCGTGAGGCATTTTTAAGCTTCAAAATGCATTTAAAGAGTGATTGGTTCCTCAAAGCTGAGCTCAGCAGTGGCCCCCAAGAGCCACTGCTGCCGCTCACAAAACGGTTGAAACCGACACACTGCACGAGTCACAAACCGGGAATTGTTAGTCAAACATATTGGCTGCACACCAAGACAAGACATAAACAGAGAAAAAATCAAAACAAAAGTCTTTTGTCAATATTATACTTTCTGCCTTCCTGCCATGTGATATTGTAATTTTTTCCAAATCCATGGAGAACAATAACATCCGTGTGCATGTGCTGGTATGCACATGTTTACACGTGGTGTATCTCGGGAGCACAGCGAGGTGAGGGGGTGTAAGTCCGGTATGCACGGTGCTTTTCCTCTCAGTCGCACAACACAGAGAGAAGGGGAACTGCAAAGCATACCGGCTGTCTTGAACCTGATCAATTTTCTGCTTCAAGCTCACAGGGGAAATTAATTGTCGTATGAAGCACAAACAAAAGCCAACCACAAAAAAAAGAACAAATGAAGAAATAACCATGTCTGACTGATGGAGAGGTGGGGTGAACTGGCACTTGGCGCCTACATCCAATTTCTCTTTGTTCACATGCAATTCTACCTCTTGAATGACGACAGAAGTGAAGTAAGGCCGTTGGCTGTGCGGAACAACTATCAGCTCTACTTCAGAAAAAGCTCTGTGTGTGTTTAATTAAGATAGGAGACAAATTGAAAACACTTTTTGGCCGTGGAAAAAGAAAGAGGTGTGTTTGTGTTCTGAGCCCACACTGCAAGGAGAGCGGGCAAACTTTCCACAAAGCAGCATTGAGAAGCCCGGCGACGATCCGCATCTGAGAATGCGTCTCATTTTAATGTGCAAAATACTTGTCACATGGAATGCAATGCTGAAACACATTTAATTAACAGAGAGCAAATTAAATTACGCAAAGAAAGGGCAGAGAAGCAACCTTGGAGCATCTGTTGTCTTTGTAATTAAAAGTCCCTCTTTGTCTCCTAGTCATCAAGCATCTCCCAGTGGCAATGTTACTGAACAGGCAGATCTTCAGTGGAGCACAAAAAACCCAGACAGCAATCCTCCCAGGCAACAGCCACGACCACCAAACCCTGGCAATTCAAACTTATTCCATCATAACACAGATTTAAATCAAATGATATCAAAGGATTTGGTCCCTTATGGATGGACTGGACCATCCACCCAACAGACTGAAGTATCTCAAGAACTATTAAAAGGACTGCCATTCAATTTTGCACATACATTTATGATGCCTAGATGACGTATCCGGATGCGATCTGTTGATTCTTTGACATTTTCTGTTGCACCATCAGGACTATTGGATAGATTTCAATGAATTCAGTTTTTTGTCTTTTATTCTATAATTCCATTATTATTAATTTGATATTATTGTAAAGACTGTTAATATTTATTTTTCTACTTCTCTAAATTGTCAATACTATGAGAACATTTTTATTTCTCATTTGATTTATTACCTCAGTTAACATTTTTGAGTTTATGGTCTCAATTGCTAATTTCAAATCTTATTCAAAACAACATGATGTTCATTTTGTAAATAATGGTCCCATTTAGAGTAAAATAGACGATAAAGCAGGGCATGATTTAGGGCGTGGCTACCTTGTAATTGAGAAGGGTGAGGCAAGTTATTTATAAAGCCCATAGCAGTAACAAGGCAAATCAAAGTGTTTTACAGGAGACATCAAAAGCATCACATTGTAAAGAAGTTATTAACATGGTGTTTTGGTGTAGAATTTGGACCCTTTTGCAGTTTTCACTTCATAAAGTTACCTTTAGCATTTTCGGTCACAAAAAATGTCTTCAGTTGCACTAAAAGTCGCTCAAAGATGCAGTAATTTTGGCACCTTGCTAACAAATCCAGCTAGTTAGCACTAGAAGATAAAATAGCTCCACCATCTTACCCCAAAATGGTCAATTCTGGCTTAAAAAATGGACAAAATAAAAACTCAAGGGTTAAAACAGTCGTCAACAAACTAATTAGTGTTGCATTAGTGGCTCCATCTACTTCTTTTACACAGTCCATGATTATAAGCAGAATATTTCCTCATTACATTGAATAACCCCTGTTTTTTTCCATCTTTGTCCTCCCTCTCCCCTCGTACCTGAAATGCATGTGGCGTGTCGTCCACACAGTAGACCCTGAGGGTGAAGCCCAGAGAGTTGCTGTTATCTGGACTACCAAACACAGCCAGCCTCAGCCGCTTGGCCGCCTCCTGGTTCAGCGGCTCTCCCACCAGGGCGTAGCGACCCGGATGCTCCAGCAGCACGTGGCACCTCTGGGTCTCCAGCAGACAGTAGCAGGACGTGCTCTCCTCGTCCACAGACATCACCTCCTGTGAGGGGGAAAACACCAGCAGAGAGCAGGTTTACTTCTGAGGCATTAGGTGCATGCTCTCAGCCATTAATAGCTTGTTTTAGGTGCTAATCATGAGAACAGCTTAATAATCGGATGCTCTCTCGCATATGATTTCTGGATTTGTGGATTCAGAGCTCACCTATACACAGCGGAGCTGAGCATACAGATTCACCATTATTAACATTTCAATTACTGCCAAGAAGTTGTTTGCAGTGGTAGAAAGAGGCTTGTGAATAAAAATACCCACTGCAAATAGGATTTTTCGAGCAAGATCCATTATTCTATTTATTATCTCTATCTGTCAGCTGATTACCTGCAGAAAAACGAGAAAAAAAAGAAGAAAAAAATGGTTATGTAGTAGGCCATGAGAGGCGTTTTAAATTAAAGAGGCGGCTGTATTATTTAAGGATATTATTAAGACACTTCTCAGGCAGTAAACTGGAAACTTTCCCTCATATACTGACTCAGGATCAGGAACTGTGCAAAGCTGAACATGGGCCAAATGAATAATGACACATCAACTAAACAGATGGGGATACAGTAACACTGACAAAACGGATTAGCGGGGTGCAGTTGTATCCAATGGCCAATTGCTCCTCATCTTGTGCTCAATCCTCCCTAAATCACCTTTGAAACATAACTGTAACCCACAGGTCCCCTCTGCATATGGCCTGACTGAGCCATATTAAGCAATGCAGGGTAATTTAGTGGCCCACAGCTTCCTAAACCTGCCCCATTAACGCTGCAGCAGACATGAGGGATCTCCATGACATAGCTCATCCCCGGCAGGCAGCCGGGGAGAAATGATGGAGTCAAACTCTACGGTACAAAAGTGCAAGCTTTAATGGGAATGGCACTGAGAAGCAGACGGAGCGAGGGAGAAACGAAGAGAGACAGACAGAGAGGGAGAAAGACCTCCATCTCCCATTATATTACTAATTCCAGAGATTAGGTTTTGAGCAAGCATCCTTCCTGAGATAAAGGGCTCATTATTTCCCTGTGACAGAGACGGGTCAGGCTGATACATTTTCTTGGAGAACATCTTCTCTTCTTTCTCTTCCTTCTCAGCCGACTCTGTCTTCTCTGTCTCCTTTCCGTTGGCATATAGCTCCCATCAGTGACGAGGCTTTTGATAGCTCCCTTTTGTGCAACACGTCTCTGCTGGCGAATTACGTCTGTGTAAATGTCACACGCAGTGAAAGGACCGGGCAGGCGAGAGAGCCACGGGGCCCTCCAAGGTCACGCAAACCCGGTGGCTCCGGGGGTCACTCCGCCTCGATGAGGTCCCCGAAGCTTTTTGATGAGGTTAGTTAAACATTAAAAGAGCATCTTGGATGTGTCCACTCCGCCGCGACGGCACAAGAAAATGGATAGGGGGTGTTTGGATTGAAGTCAGATGTCTGAACAAGTCTCTGTGAGGCTGTGAAGTAGCTCTACAGCACGGAGTTGAAGGACTTTTCAGAGGTGTTATCTTACTGAAGGAGCTTGAAGTGAGAAAAGAAATCTCACAGCAGCAATCACAGAGATACCACTATATTGTATTTAGAGCTATGAATATTTTAAAAGGCACACTTGCCTTTTTTTTTAAATCTTATTCTTGACCTCACAGTGAGGTTACAGAATGGACTAGGTAAATGAACCTTTTAGCTGCTGAAAAAAAAATTCATTTTCATTAAAGCTATAATTTCAGCGAGGTCTTTCTTCTGTGAAACCTTTTAATGAACAGCTATTGCGGATAAATTACCATTTTTTTCTATAATTTAGTCATTATACTGTATGTCTCTGTGTTAATATCTGACTGCAGCACCCTCACTCACTCACTGCTGCAGGGAAATAGTGATTTGTTGCCATTTGATGCCAAATTGTTATTTAAATAAGATGAAAATATTAATGCTAAAGCAGCTGAATCTATCTGATGGATAGTAAATTCTACAGTTCACATAAATCAGTCATAGTGGTGCCAGAATAATCATTATTTCTAAGAATAATTGTTTTTTTTGGTCACATAATAAATAATCAGACAGACAGACAGAAGCTGTATGTACAATCATGATTATTTTTCCCGTCTTGTAATGTAAATGGCGCTTGTTGTGTTTTATATGAACAGCTGCAGTGCAGAATTCACAGATTCATGAAAGAGGAATGCTTTGAAATACCATTATCATTAAACTGGGAGAAGTAATGAATGTTTCCATGACTAATAGCCGTCATTTGCATTTGGTCTGACATTTCTTTTGGATGTACGACAGCATGAGGTAGAGCTTGAAAGGCTGAATTTTATACAGAATGACGAATCTGAGCTGGCAACCCTGAAATCGGCTCCGTGCTTGCATGACTACACTGCAGGATGAAAATTTTCATCAAAGTAAGTGGTAGGTTTTATCAGATTGTTTTGATATTCCGGGAGCTGGTGAGAGTTGTGTGTGTTTGCACTTGTTAACATTCAGCACTGATGTTGCAGCGAGGAATTTGGACCTGATAACTACAGCTAAAGTTTTCAAGAAACTTCTTACCTCCCACTTGTTGTCCTGAACTTGTCTCTTTAGCCGGATGGCCCAATTATCTGCAGCAACCTCCGCACAATGGGCTATGGTCATGGCTATGGGACAGGATAGGTCAAGGCCTGGTGGGCCATATGTCACCGCGGGGCTCAAGAAGATCTCTGGCCCGTCCTCGGACACAGCACTGCACACACACAGGCACGGGAAAGGAACATATTACACTCCTACAACAAAACATTTCTCATCAAATCAAGCATTTTAATACAGCAAAAAAGGTTTTAAACATTAAGAGAATGAAGATTACTAATGAATCACTGCTTAAACAAGCATCCAGATAGCAGAGTGTGACCCTTGCCTGTGAACAAAGTGAACTCAAATCCTCGGACACTTATAATGAATCAATCCCTGACTAGCTGACACACAGACACACAGATAGAGGAAGATTAAAGCCCCAAGACTAATGGACAGTGGGGCTAGGGAGGACAGGCTTTAGCACACAGCGTGTAAGCTTGGTGGGTCGATGGAGCTTATGAAGCCTGCTCTGGCCAGCCTGGTGACAGATTAGCTGGGCCAAGCTGCTCTTGGCCAGGGGCCCAATCTTGGCTGGAAGCCCTGAAGACTGAGAGCAATCAATGGGACCACCATCAGTCATGCAGCTGGCCCGGCTGGACACCTCACATATACAGGACACGATATTGGTGCTGTTGTCACTGGAGCAGCATGGATATTTCTCAACATCATTAATACAGCTGCAGCAGGGACAGAGCCTGACATGCAGGCACAGATGCATCACAAATGTGTAAAGTGTGCGAGGACCCACACATGCGTTCACACAAATATAAGACACAACATGAATGAGTTAGATGTCCAAAGTGTAAAATTTATAGGTCACACTTCTCATGCTGACACATGAACACTGTAACACCTGACTCAGTATATACCCAAGTCAATAGCTGAGGCGCAATTCCAGTCAAATCCCAATTTATTTTCCAGCTAAATTTCCACCGCCAAGGCAAAGATGCATTCATGTGTTCTTGGATGGTCCCATTTTGTGAGTTGGGAAGTCTGATTTCAGTGTGTTCATGAGCTTAAAGTCGTAATGTGGAAGCAACATGGATGCTTCAAAGAAGATGTGCTGTGTTTTATTTAGAGTCCTGCCAATATGGGATTTTTGAGACATTGGAAACCAATTTGGCGGTCAATGCACCAATTTTTCACCACTCTGAAAATGTACCCAGAGAGCTACTTTCTAAAAAATAAAACCAATAATCAATCAATGTATCCGTCAGTCTCGAGTTTTATTGCTCAGAGCATTCAACCCTCTAAATCTTATACAGTTTCAGGGTGTTTTTTGCTCTTTTTACATATTATTATTTGTTATGTGACCATGGATTCCCTGTTACTGAGAAGTTTTTAACAGGTTCTAGTTATTCCAACTGCATTATTTTTGGCAACATTTTAAATCAGACGTAGAATAAAAGTGATCTTGACATATGTTCTCTTTAGTGAAAGATAGTGTAAAAACAGTTATTACCATCTGCATTTGAACTTTCCATTAGAAACTTTGCCTGTGAGCAAAGATTAAAGATGGTTATTTAGCATCTCTGATTGTGCTTATGAGAACAAAGATATTTCACTCCAGGATGATGGTTAAAGTGGAGATAATAGATTGAGGTTATTAGTTAAGTCGTGTCTCATATGTGCAGAACACACAACACGCCTCTTTCACTTTTTCACACAAGCGTGACATTCATGGCTCTTTTTTTATTTTTATTTAAAGGAACAGATCACTTTGAAATGAAAAATTACATTTGGAGTTGGAGCTGTAGAGATGTGTGGCTTGTAACAAACACAGTGGAATTATATCAGAATCACGTAGAATAAAAGTGATTTTGACAGAAAAATCTATAGTTTAAGCTTTGTTTTGATACGTTTTTCTAATGGAAACAATTGCAACCAATGATCCATTCAAGAACCGTCGGAAAGTTTAAACTCCATGATAAAAACAGTTTTTTATACTATCTTTCTAAAATAAACTATGTTGACAATTTGTAAAGAGAACATACATTTTAAAATCCGCTGTCAGATTGATGGGGTTAAAAAAATAAAAGGATCGGGTGAGCCATAAAATATAATCAGGACAAAATGTCCCAATTATTCCAATGACACATGAAAGCAGCACAATCCCACACTGTTAACTAAAGTAAAAAATCCTTTTTTATCTGCCACATGATTCGGATCCACTCCAAAATGCTGATGTTCTTCTTTGACCCATGCTACATCCTTCCACCAAGTTTCATTAAAATGGGGCTGGTGGGTTTTCTGTAATCTTTCTGACAGACAGAAAAGCACGACCTCCTGGGCAGAGGTAATAAAGCAGTATGATTAATTGGGAATCAATCCATCACTATTTCTTGGAGCCAAATATGACATTTACAGATGTCTTGTTTTGTCCGTCCAGCAGTCCAAAAAAAAGGAGATATTCAGTTTACTGTGTGATAAAATGGAGTAAAACAGCAAATCCTCACATTTGAGATGGTGAAACAAACAAATATTTCCCATTTCTAACTTGAATAATGATTGAAATGATAAATTATTTATTAAAATAGCTGCTGATTCATTTTCTTTCAACCAACATATTGAGTAATTAACTCATTGTTCCAGCTCAGACACTTACTGCAGAACACTATACTTAATATACAACAATACATTTGGACACAGCTTGTGTTACCTTCCTAACGTTCAGCAGTTTTTAACAGCAAGTCCTCAGATATTTTAAATCTTCAAATTAAGAAATAGCTCTTGTTCTTTTTCTCCTGGCAATAATTACGGTTAAGATGAATGCTCATATTGTTTTATGACTAACATGGAGGTGGGAAGGTGGGGGGTGATGTATGAACATATGTGTGTGTGGGCGGAGAAGGTAGCGTTCCCACGCACCAAAAACATGTTTAAAGTTTTCTGCTTTCTGTTATTTTAACAGTTTCTGTTGCAGAGTTTGGTGTGAAACTTTGTCTTTTTACTGTTACCAATCAACAGTAAAAAATTAAAAGAGGTTATGATCTGCTGTCTAAAAATAAAATCTCACATCCAGACAGCACCGTGGCCCTGCAGCTGCACTTTTGTACTAATCAGCCCCAGGCTTGGAGGAAACCAAGGTTACCTGCTGCTGAGGCTATGGTAATTAGCCAGATTGGCTGTGAGCAAAGATTAAAGATGGTTATTTAGCATCTCTGATTGTGCTTATGAGAACAAAGATATTTCACTCCAGGATGATGGTTAAAGTGGAGGTAATAGATTGAGGTTATTAGTTAAGTCGTGTCTCATATGTGCAGAACACACAACACGCCTCTTTCACTTTTTCACACAAGCGTGACATTCATGGCTCTTTTTTTTCCTTCTGCTCAGTCCACAGTCATAAATAACATTTTGACAATGCCTCATTAGTGTTTGACAGGCTGTCTTTCAAACTCCAGCAGAATTACAGAGTTTAACAACATTACAGCCATAAAACTGAGCTTTACAGCTGGAATTTCAAAACTGCATTTATATTTTCATTTAAAGGAACAGATCACTTTGAAATGAAAAATGACATTAGTTTTCTCTTACCTGCAGAGCTATTTATCAATCTAAATGTTTTGGTGTGTGTTGCCAAGTGTTGGAGCTTGGAGATGTGTGGCTTGTTACAAATATAGTAGAATTATATCAGAATCAGTTTTACTGCCAAGCAGGTTCTCACATACAAGGAATTTACTGCGGTGCATCAGTGCAAATGAACAAACAACGTACTAAAAATATAAAAAGGGATCGAGGCAAGTGCTACAAGTCAAAAAAAGCAGCAAAAATAGAAAATATGAGAACTAGAAAAAGTCAACATTAAAAAAATATAGAGAAATATTGGAAAATATAGAGAGTAGAAACAATATGTACAAATGTGATGTTATTTAAATGAGGGAAGAAGCTGTGCAAACACACATGAAAACAATCTAGATTAATAAAGGATGACAGGTAAGAGAAAAACTGCATTTATATCTTTTTATTTAAAGGGAAAAATCACCTTGACATGAAAACTTTTTTTCTTCCCTGCTGTGCTAGTTATCAATCTAATGATTGAATAGTCAACATACTAAAAATATTAAAGTAGTAGAAACAAAATAGACAAATATGATGTTTTTTTTTTAAAATGAGAGAAGCCGCTGTGCAAACATGGGGATTAATAAATAGGAAGACAGGTAAGAAAAAATTATGCATTTCTGATTTGGGGGTGAATTGTTTCTTGAAAAGGTCAAATAAAAATAGATAAAAAAAAAACAAAACAAGGACAAGATTTTGAATATGTAGATGATCCCAAATTTAGTGAAATTATATCAGTTTTGTTTCCAAGTAGACTTTCACATGCAAGGAATAAACAATATAAAAATATAAAACGAGATAAAGGGAAGTAATGCATGTCAAAAACAGCAGCAAAAATGTTAAAGATGTTAAAAAGAAATATTAAAAAATATTTGTAAGTGTGAAAATGTAAGACAGGGTGGCAGACATCTCTGTGGCTGTTACCACAACAAAACAATCTGGATGAATAAATATGACGACCGGTGAGAGAAGAAATTTAAAGGGTCAAATTCAACAAACAAACAAAACAAGGACACAACTTTTAATATGCAGATCGTCAAAGTAGGTGAATAAAATTTCACTTCTGGTGTTCACAGAAATGAAAATTTACATTTTAAAAAATCCTCTTTCCTGGAGCGGTATCCTTGTTACTGTGGATATAATCCACTCAACAGGATGTGAGCAGCTTTGGTGACAGCCAATAAAGAAAGCAGCGTTCTTATGGCAAAAACTGAATAAAGAGAGGACAAAAACACGACGTGAACAACGACCAAATATTTAAATAGTCTTTAACAATGAGGCTGATACGGCCCAACTCTTTGACTCAAACTTGTGTGAGTCACAGTGTATCAGGCGTTTTTCTGCCACGCACTGTGATTCTGTCCTTGGACTACCCACTGTCCCTCCTGCTGAGCTGAAGAAGATCACACACACACAACAACCTCGTAAAGCCCGGGGGACGAACGAAAGCTCTTGCGAACACCTGAAACCGAGCCAGAGCCGATCGATTCCCATTCTCTGCAGAGGAAAGCGTCGTCTTATGTAGATGGCCGAGTTTGAATGGGAAGAAAGGATCCAATTTCTCCCCTGGACTCTGCGGCTGTCAGAAGATAGGCTTTGAGTGACAGCTCAGTGGTGCACGGCTCCTGCAGCGTCTTAAACGGCAGCTGGAGAAGTAAACAGCATCAGGCTTATCAGAGCAAAGCAGGAGCCTGGAGGGCAGCGAGCGGCTGCATCGGGAGACTTTAGGCAGGGGAGTGTATAACCAGCCCACTAACTGAGCTTTTAGCCACAACCTATAAGTGACCTTTGATCTGTATCTTTACCCAGATGACCCTTAATGGGTGGGTGCAGGTGAGAAGACAGTTGAATTTCAGATGGCACTAAATGTCACTTTTGATTCTCCCTTGGATGTAGAAAATCGAATTTCGTTGGGAAGCACAGGCGCTTAGCCGTGCTGTTACAGCGATATCTCGCTAGCAGGGTTTCACACAGACGTGCTGACACGTTGATACTGTCTGCTATAAATCAAGAACATGTCCAAAAACTGACTTCGGGGTTGTCAGATACCTTTTGAAGCTGTGTTGCTAAGAAGTCAAAGGTATTACACCTCTTTTCAAACGGTGCTTATCTATCATGCCATTTTCTCCTCAAGTAATAGCTTTGTGAAAATGTTGACGGCAAATGTTACAGAAATAGACTCCGGTTGGCAGGCAACAGTCATCTCAACTTTGGAGCGTATCGCGTTCCCGCTTAGCTGGAAAAACTCTGAACTATATCACGACGTCTTTACAAAGTTCACAGTAATCAGCACTCTGAGAAGTCAAGGTTCCAGAAAGATATTGTCACAGCAATGTCTACAAACACAAAATAGCCGACCAAAGTCATGGAGTGTGTCTTTCTCTGCTGAGACAGTTGCTTAAGGCAGTAATGCAATCTGTCTGCAGCTGCCAATGTATTTGTGACACATCATGTCCTCCCCTGTAGTGACTGCGAGATGAGCAAGGACCCCATGCTGATTGGGAATATGTATCCGCATGTGTGTACGTGTACAGTACGAGAGGATCGGCGTGTATCTGTTTGCGGTGCGTGTTCAGCAAAGAGAGGAGGAGACGGCGTGGCAGGAAGAGGGATGAGAGATGCGGTGCGACGGGTTGAAAGATTAAAAGAGAGCAGCCTTAGAAGCAGCCTGCGCCGCCTCAGTGAGAGTCCCTCACCTGCTGTCCTCCTGGTTGATGATCATGTACATCTCCCAGGTAGTGTCTTCTGCGATCCCCCCATGCGGCACCAGCAGACTGATACCTGCAGAGAAGCGGGGAAGCAAGAACTGATCAACACACAGCCAGACATGCACGCACACGACACACACACCTGCCCCGGCTGTCAGGTCTCTGCAGAAAGGTGACAGCCGGAGAGGAGATGGCATGAGGGAAAAAAAGGTGACGGTCTCTAAGGTCTTGTGAATCAATGCGGTCTCTTTGTCACGGACTCTTTCTTAGATACACATGAACAATATTCCACTGTATGGTAAACAATTACTGCCAATCTACAGTGCAGTTGATAAAGGCCCCCGGGGGACAGGATGATGAATGTAGGCCACGGGAAAGAGCTGCCTGAATAATGTGCTAGACTGAGCATCACAGGTTTACATTACATACACTTGTTAACAGCTTCTTCAAAGTGCACAGTGTGTTCTTTAAAATGAAACAGCTTTTTAATGAATTTTTCGAGTGAAACGCAAAAAATATGCAGTCAGAAGTTTGGATACACCTTCTAATTTGATGTTTTTTCTTTATTCTTTGTTATTTTCAACTTTGTAGATTAATACTGAAGACATCAAAACTATGAAAGAGAGCATACGGAATTATGAAGTTTTTCATTTATTTATTTTCTATTGCAAGACAAACAGACAAAACAGTAACATGAAGGACAAAGACGGGGATGAGGGAAGGAGCTCAGATGTAAGACAGGATGACAGACATCTCCAAAACTCACATCTAAACAATAAATAGCACTACAGGTGAGAGAAAACAATATGTACTTATGATTTTTGGGGGTGAATTCTTCCTTCAAAGGGTCAAATAAACAAACAAACAAAACAAGGACACAACTTTAATTAGCAGATCGTCCATGGAGGTGAGGATCATTCCATATGTGTCCCTTCATAGCTTTAATGTCTTTAATATTAATTTACAATGTAAAAGATTTAATGCAAATACAGAAAAACCTGTATCTATAATGTTTTATTAAAGCTGCCCATGCTGAGGAATGTTTATTGGGAAGCACCGATTGGTTAGAAATGCCTTCGATCGAAGATATTTACACATATTTGCAGCAGACAAGGTCAAACAAATCTAAAATGCCATACTGGATTCACTTTATCAGCTTAGCTGTAGTTTAAAAGTGGTAAGTTATAGATTTCACCTTCTCTCCGATTTCTAGTTTGGTGTTGAAAGACTTTCAGTTTACACACACAGAAACGTATCGAATAAGATTTTCCCCGCAGTGGGCTCACCTGTGTTGGGCACCACCAGCCTGCCTCCAGCATGACCAAACACGGCGGTCGCTTTGTGGAGAGGCCTGCTGAGAGTCAGGGAGACTTGAGGAGTGAAGAGGTTTTTGCCTCTTCTGCCCAGCGTCGTCCCGACAGCGACGCCTCTGTAGTCTGGAGCCAGGCCCCTCGGAAATGTCTGAGGGTGTGACATGACATGGTACTCTGCCCTCTCTGCCACCCCTGGAGATATGACGAAATAACAGAGACTTTGTTGCAGAATAGCAGTGACTTTTTTTGCAGAAAAACACAGGGATATGGCATCACTGTAAACAGCAGCGTCGACACACATGTAACAGGAAGAAAAAAGCTCCTCTGAAGATTTCTCTGAAAGTCGGATACAGTCTGTGTGTGTCAGAGTGTCTGCAACACCAATCACTCTTCAACTGACCGTCTGCTGTGACCAGCGGTTGTCCAATCATAGCTTAGCCTGTCAGGCTGTGGACTGCTCCACAAGCTGAAACCGTGCACATGATGCTGCAGGAGGAATGATACTCAGCATTTCTTTCAGCCTCTCCAAATCCCATAAACACAAGGGCATACGTGTCAGAAACGGATTGAACAGTGTGTTTATCTGCTTTTACGCAAGCTGCAAATGTTAGCATGTCCGGCTAACCAGCTTACTACCCAGAGTGGTAAATGAGTGTTACGTCTTGGCAAAACAGCCGGATATTTGGTCCACAGAAACGCTCAAGGGCTTTTAATTTGAAATTTAACCAGGAATTGTTAAAAACGTTGCAGATTTGATGTCAACATGACTTTGAATTAAGTTGATCCATGCATGTATAAAGAACTGGATACAGTGTTGGAGGTGGGGCTTTGCTAATTCCCTATAAAGGTTGCTCAGTGATGCATGAAGAAAAACATGTCTTATTTTATCTTATCTTATCTTACATTCACTTGCTTTTCATGCAATTGTGCTTTATTACTACACGTATATTGTGTTTTAACATTATTATTTATCTTTGTTTTTTTTATTTCTATTTTATCTTATTTTTATTTGTATTTGTTTTGCTAAGAAGACTAACAAAATTCCTTGTAAAAAAAATCACAATAAAAAGAAAGAAAAGAAAAGAAAAACGTCTGGATATCTGTAAGTTTTCTGCTAACTTGAATGTGAATAAAACTGTTTAATTCTTCTTAGACTTTCCATGTGTTATCAGACTGAATGCATCATTTTCTGACAGTGAATTTTACAGACGTTTCTTTACCAGTTCACGCCTATGGGGACAAGTATATCTGAGCCTGATAGTATCGCGTGATGGACCCGGAAATTGTAATTCAACTGTTCCACCACTTTCAAAAGTGGAAGAAAACTGTGACAACACCTGGGCCTTGCTGGGGGCTGTGTTGCTGCTGTAGCTTATTAATAAAATAAAAAGCGACACACATGCTGCTCAGGTCGGCCTGGACGTGACTTCCAAGGCTGAAGAGCACGCAGCCACCAGCCAGAGTCATCTGAGGTAGTGTTATGTTTTACTTAAAGCCAACAAAGACATTAAAAAGTCACCTGGAACATCCTTTTAACCAGCTCGTGGAGCTATTGTTGGCTAAATGAGCTCTTTAGGTACAGCTGATAAAATCTGCCAGCAGCAGTTGATATTTCAGCCGGCAGTGGAGAGTCGGAGAGAAATGAGAAGACTGCTTTTGTCTACCTGTGTCAGGTCCATTCTTTCAGAAATTACCACGATTTCAGAGCGGTAAATCCGCATCGCTGTAGAACGCCTAACACCGTGCAAGAATGGAAAGCTTGACAGGCGTAGCAGCAGCAACTAAGGTGGACGTGGCTTAGCGAATGGTCGATGCCCTTCAAGGTGATGACCATTTTTCTTGGTATGACAGCTTTTTTCAGAGATTGCCTCAAAGCAGGTTCAAAGCAAGATGGATTATCCTTCCAGACTGCAACAGCAGAGCTGCACACCGCTCTGTAATTTCTTGCCTTTGTAAAAGTAGTTGACCACCACAGGCTTTCAAAACACTTCTATTTTCTGACCTTTGACCTTGAGATCAGGCAACGGGTCAAGGAGCGAGCGCTCGGCCATCAGCTCCTTGTCAATGGAGTCCTGGAAACACATGGGGCTGGTGTAGGTACGAGACACTGTCAGATCAGGTTGCAGGGATGAATTAATAAGCAGAGGGTTCGCTGGAAAACACAACACAAGGAAACGCTCATTACTGTCAACAATTAGACAACTTTAAGCAACAAGTACATATGCAGAGAGTGACAGATTTAAAGAATGTTCAGTAAATAGCCTGTAAAATGTATCAAAATATCACAGAAAACTACATTTAAGACAGGACAGGAAACAAAGGGACATATACGAGTGATATATAGTGATTTTTATATATTTTATATGATATATATATATGCACTAGTAGTAATAGTATATCATATTATATAGACAAAGTAATACCTCATATTCTTTTTTTATGTTTTCAATTGATTGGAAAGTTTGGAGGAACTTCATATCAGATTGCTGCAACAAAAAGGGCCATTTCTTTTCCATTTATTAACTTTATCTATACAATCTTTTACAGGAGGAAATTCTGTCTTCTTCGTCCATCTGTTCCCACAGTGATATATCTAATTTAGTTGTCTGGTGGACTTGACAACCCGCTGATGAGCTTGAAACGTGTTTTCTTTAAATTATCATCAAAATAACACAATTTATTAGTGTAAAAACTCAAAATACTGTCAGGACACCAACTTTGAATAAATCATGGGTGACGAACACTCCTGTCAGTAAAGATAACTGGATCCGAGCTTAAAATATTATCAGTTTATTCTAAACTTTTAAGTTAAAAATTCACAGAAAATAAACAGTTTGCAAGAATCAGATCCTGTTAAAAACATTAACTTCTGAACTCATAAATGCAACTGTGAAGCCAAGAAATTCTGTGGAATTTGGACTAAACTGCACGCTGTTTACACAGACCACAGAGGAGAGGACAAGAGAGGTTATGAATAGAGGCCACAAACATTTAAATAGTCCAGTTTGCCCCTATTTCTTTTCCAATAATGGTGTAAGCATTGGAAAAATGTTGCATTTATAGATTCACTTCATTTTCAATTTTTGTAAAATAAATTATGATAGAAATAAAACATCTTTTTTATGATTTATGGCTTCAAAACTGTGTTATTCTGCACACAATATACTTTTGAGTCTTCCTAACTTCTCACCATGATTGTGCTGTTGCCATAGAGGTGCAGGACTTATATACACTGCAGTAAAAAATGAGGCCACGGTGAGTAAAATGTGACAGGAGCAAAAAACGCCCTGAAACTGCTCAGGGTTGTGCCTCAATCAACACCAGTCAAAACTCAAATGTGTCACGACGATTAGTTTTTATCCACCTGTGACTATTTCTCACAGATCCCCTCCATGGAAACAGGAATGGCGTGCACCTTGCTGTACCACGACTCAATTAAAAGGGACAACTGCTGCATAACAACAGCTGGGGTGTGGTAATGGGCTTTTTGACACCGAACATGCTGTCAGAATCTAGAATATCGCCTTGAATTATGACAATGATCTGGTATGATAATCTGTACATGTTTCCAGAGGTAAAGGTGCTGCTGTGCACTGACACAGTCACATACTGCAGCGGTTTGCATGCACCAGAATTAAATCCCAGTATCTTGTGGATCAATCAAGAAGCACAGACAAACAGAGAAAAGTTATTATAGATAAGATAAATCTGTTTGTTGCATTGTGAAATATGTTTGTGATTAATGAGTCGTTGACAGCTGTTTCAGCGAGCATGAAATGACAACGGAAGACACGGTTAAGTAAACAGCATGGTTCCTCTTAATGAGCAAAAGAAATGTTCATTGCCGATTTATTTTGTTGGGAATTGGGCGAGCTGTTGTCACAGTGACTCACGATCAAGGACGTGATGGCAGAAAAAAAGGAAGTGAAGTGAAATGATTACTGTGTAACTGCTGCAGCCGTGCATAGCAGGCAGCGACATATAAGGAGGGGAGGGCATGTGGGATTTTATGGAGGTTCGGCTGTTTTAGCTCCTCTGTAAGGAGAACAGGGACCAAGATTAAAGCTTTCCCCGGCTCCTGCTGTGTTATCAAAATGAACTTTATTATGCCCTGCTGAGCGCTGTTGCTGTGGCGACCTGTAATGCCAGCCTTGTAAAAATATGCCTCAATCTGTGGGGCAAAACACAGCTCACTTCTGCACTCAGATGTTTCCGTGCTCTGAAAGGCGGGGCCCTAAATGCTCATTCGGGAGCAGAGTGAAAAGGAAAAAAATGAAAACACTAATAACTTACATTTTTAATCTAGAAGTCATGAATAATTAAATTAAGCTTGGTTGGAAGATAATACCAAAACAGCTGATAATAACACAGACTGACTCACTAATCTGACAATAAACCTATGATCCAGTTATTGCACTAATATACTTTTTTATAGATTGTATATTTCTACAATTTTGTTATACTCTTGAATAATGTTACGATGAGTATTGATGTCATGATTATAATTATTTTGCTCAAGTTGTTGCACTAATATTAATTAATTTACTATATATATATATATATTTATACTTTCCAGCTATAAATGTGAATACTGTTACTATAAATATTTTTTTTATTATTATTATTAATATTTTTCTTTTTTCTGTTATGGTTATTTTGAGTAGAGCGAGGAACTGATGTCTGATGCTATCTGTTTAATATTTAGCTTACGTTATTGCACTAATATTAATTGATATAAGATATATATATTTATATTTTTCTGCTAGAATTTTTTTTTCTGTTACTATAGTAATTTTATCATTTATTTTTTTTATCATCATTTTTTTCTTTGTCTGTGATGGACTTTTGGAAGGGAAGAATTGATACCTTGTATGTTTTATTGTGGGCAAATGAAAAAAAGGGTAAAAAATCTAATTAAACATATTTACCGCAAGTTAAGTTACCGCACTAAAGAATGTCTTAGTAATAATAGATTAGAGTTAAATTGTAAAATTGTTTAGAGCACAAAATGTGCTTGTTACCATAAGTTTTCAGAGAACATTTATTGCTCGGGGTGATACTGATGTTTGCAATAAAGCAATAAATGCACCGTGTGCTTTATGGATACAGCTTTACACTGTATGTTATTGGACATTTAGTGCACAAAGCACAAATAGCAAGAATCTCCAGACGGCTCAAATAAACAAACTGAAAAATTAAATCTAGTCATTTTGGCCCCAATGCATTTTAATAATTGATGTAGTTATATCACTATACAAGGAAAGGCATGCATAATTCATACACAGACTCTATATACATAAATACAAAACTGTATGGCTTGCTTCCATGTTCAGTAGTTTATACTACATGCATTGACATTAATATGGAAAAGCATTTACATTATTTGACTGCAGCAGAATCAGAAAACACATCCTGTATCTTGTCCTCAAAGTGTGTGTGTGTGTGTGTGTGTGTCTGTGTGTGTGTGTGTGTGCAACTACAACAAAGACAAGCTGAAAAATGAGACCTGTCTGAGGTCTCTCTTCTTCATTGGTGCGCAGTTCTTATGTTTGGAGGAGAATGACACTTCATTTATATTATAATGCCATCTCACTGTATTATCTGGCCAACTGCAGACTTAATTTGATTTTCGACAGATTCTCAGGGTCTTTTGAACCATCAAACAAATTAAAATAGTATGACCGCAGTTGCAGTAAAAAGCTCTGCTTTTCCATTATGTTACGTTAGAAAAATGAAATCAACCAAACCCTCATATTCCTGACGATCAGCAGAATATAATATCTGTGATATAGCCAATATATAAAAGAAGTGAATAGATATTTAAATATATAAAATCAACAAAGGCACTTAATGCAAATGGCATTTTCACTGGATGCAGGGAGGTTTTTGTGCTGGTTAGTTTGAGAATCCAAATGAACCCACTTGTGTCAAGGTGGGTGTAGCAGCTCAGCTAGGGCTGGTTTTCATGTAGATTATCTGGTGGAGAGGAAATTTAGGACTTGTTTCAGCTCTGTAACATCCTATTATTGCAAAGTCAGGTGCAAAGAACGATTAAGTTTGCGAAGAAGCTCTTCAAAAGTCACATAAACCCTATTTATGTTGAGTTTGTTTATTGTTTTAATATTCAGACCCCCCACCAGTGGGGGAAACTAATCGATCTCCATTGACTTGGTAAAAAATGAAAATTGGTCAAAAGCTGTTGTGTGTTGAAATGCACTACCAACAAGAGTCAAAGCATCCACAACTAATCTGTCGAACCAATAAACTGAACTTTTAAGAGGACAACAGTAGATAATACATAACATAACTAACATTAGCCGGCCAGCAGCCAACTTGTCCTTTCTGGTAGACAAAGGGTGCTAAAATTATATAAATAATATGATTTAAATCCAGTAGTTTTACCTGCTTTTTAACAACTTCTTATAGCAAAGTCCAGTGCAAAGAACACTGTATCTTTAGGTGGTGAAGAGACTCATCAAAACTCACATAAATACCAAAATTGACAATTTTGTCTGCTAGAAAATAACAGAAAAATGGTCAAAAGCTGCTGTGTTGTGAAATACACTATCAACAAGTTATAGACACAGAAAAAACGTTTACTGCAAACGTCGTATATATTTCATATTTCTATTTGTACATCTTTATTTGTTCAAGACTTTCATTCACATTTTAGTTTAGTGTTTGATTTTTTTATATATAAACAGCAGCAACTATAACAGAGCAATCCCCCTCCAGGGATCAATAAAGTATTTCTGATCTGAGTCTGATAAGGAACCCAGAGCTATAAGTTTTAAAATCTAAACGGAAACACTGAACTTTTAAGAGGACAAAAGTGGACATTGGATTACATTAGCCTCCCAACAACCAATGTATCCTTTCTGCTGGACATAGATTACTAAAAGAGTCAAATTCTATCTTTAAATTGAATTGTTTTAGTGAAAAACAGACATTTTCTAGTGCATTTTTTCTAGTTCACATTAGAAATACTGCTGACGTCTCACGTCTGTATCCACTTATGTCGTTTGGCAGTTTATAAAAACTTCGTTTTGGGTTCTTTAACCTCTAGGTTCTACCACACAGCAGCTTTTGACCATTTTTCTGTTATTTGCTAGCAGAGGAAATTCACATGCATGAAATTTAAATGCATTTGAAAAAGTCTGAACTGAGCTTCATGTCTAAACCACGACTGTTGGGAGTAGATACAGTATGGGCTCTTTAGTGTTACCTGCAGCTATCACACAGCAGCAGGAGTGATGGGTGTGAACAGGGGAGCAAGCCGTTCAGTTTCATATTTATATGTATGAACTCCACTCTGTAATTCATGGTCTGTGCTGAGTGTAATTATGCACGAGTGGAACAGCATGCATATCTTAATGAATTAATTAAATCATGCAACATGGCACCAGACTGGAGCAGATGATCCACGCGGCTCTCTGTTCCACAGTATGTGCTGCATATTCTGAACGTACACAGTTAAAACATCTCTTTGGAGCTCCTTCTGAGGTTTTTTAACGACTGTTAATATAGGAAATACATCCCGGAAAATCCTTAATTTTAATAAAGTCATTTTTCAAATTAAATGAGTTGTTCTTCTTTTTAATTAAATCAGCTTTTTCTCAGAAAGTTATGACATCTTGATTGCAGAAAACGCAGTTACATAACATAACTTTAGTCATTTACGAACCTAAATATATTTGTGTTACTGGGGTTATATAAATGTTATTTATGGTACTGTCAGATTGCCATCCTTTGTGTGTGGCAACCGGAAGAGAAAGTTTTTGTTTTTGAAAGCCTAAACGCCAACAAATATGGATTTAAGATTAATATTCTGTTAGATAAGAGGAGGAGCGTAACTTCTTTTCAATACATTTTGACTTCTGGACTTTAAAATGCTCTCATCGTCGGCATCAGAGTGCTGAACTGTAATGATTTGTCCCTGATATTAGTGGTCAAATCAGGCTATTCTTCTATTCTGGTTCACCCCCACTTTAACCACTTGGTACAGCCCTACAGTGTAATATCAAAGATATACTCCTGAGGATACAGTATGTCCTATTTAAGAGGAAGTTATCACCAGAAAGCATCACAAAACTTCCTTTAAATATTATGTCATTCCCTAACACAACTTTTCCACCTGTTTTTCAGCCAGTAATCACACTAAGCGCCTCTTTAATCCACTTCCTTCTGTTCCTTCACATTTAGGATGCACTATATGTTGGGATGTCGATGTTCACAGCTGGATTTAACATTTCATGGCCCATTTCTGAGTGTGAATGCGATTTGTAAGAGTCAGTGGCTCACCTTGGCGCGAGGTCTTGAAGCTGAAGGACTGGAAGCCCCCAGTGAGGGCAGAGGAGTCGATGACATCAACGCCGTACTCGCTCTGGCTCCTCCGGTAGAGAGTGACAGCGATGATCAGCAGCACCACCGTCACCACCCCCGCAGCCAGGCCCGAGTACAAGGCCACATCACTGCTGCTCTCCACACCTTGGAAAGAGAGAGCGAGACAGAGAGAGAGAGAGAGATTTTTGAGCGATTTTCTTTTTGCTTTCTAAGTTGCTGCGCTTAATTAGGCAGCTTGGAGACATTTTCTCCCAGAATAAACTGAAAATCTGTGTTGCTGAGGAACATCAGCCGAGTTAAAGATATGAAAGTCTATATATATATTATAGCACGCAACTCTACCTTGGTTCCAAACTACTTTAGCGCCTTTTTGTTTTCTATTCCTCGTCTGCCCTGCCTCCTTCATTGTTCCATTGTGGAGTGTTAAAGCTACTAATGAGGAACCTCGGAAGGAAGGCGATTATAATCAACCCAGCACCTGACTGTCATTTCAAACACTGCTTGGCTCTGGTCTTGGAGGCACTCTGCGTTCCACTGGGATAATGTGACAAAACCAATTCATTAAATTAGCTCATCGGCAATGATTACGCTCTATCTGGTCCCACCAGTACTGCAGCGTCCAAGTCCACAAAGGGAAAGAACGAGTGGGGAAATAAAGGGAGCTGCTAGCTTGTTCTTGAAAGATAATGAGATCTGCGCTGAAACAGGACATGCTGCGAAATCCTCTAAGTAGCCTGAAGCTCAAATGAGGAGAAATTGACAAAATATGCAAAGCGGCATTAACATCTACAGTAGCAGGTTAATTGGGGGCTTGGGAATTTTTTGGCAGCCCGGTTGCATTCTTTCCCCCATTTCTGACAAACAAAAACACATAACTGTGTTAAAGGACGAGTGAGGAGAACATATGGCTTCATAGGTTGTAAACTATGCAGAAGTAATCAACATTCAAATGGCCGATTACCCTCAAAAGCAATGATGCATAAAGCAGTTGATAGACTGACACGCAGCACGGGCTGCTGGGCTTGAAATACTACACCTGGTGGAGTAAAATACTGGGATTAATGGGAATTTACTCTCCTTAATATTGAAGTGAAACTTGGGTTATCATTGGGAAGTTATGAACAGATTCAGTATCAGCAAAAACTGTTATCAACATTATTTTACCTTCATACAGTTTCTCCACACAAAGGGCCTCATGCAAGAAGAGATATATGAATACATTCCCTTTTATCTTTCTAAGTTTCCATGGTTTGTTCTTTTTTTTGTCAGGACCTGCTGATTCCCGGGATTTACCAATGTTTTCTCAGTTTTGCTATTCTCTAGAGGATTTTTTTTATGCATGGCCGAGAGCTTTCTTAATAACAAAACCCAGCTTGTTCTCACAGTCCACAAATTATTTGTCCAACACAAGGAAACATATTGTAAGATTTAACTTTAAAGAAAAACTGAAGAAAACACAGAAAAAATAAATGAGAATTAAAACATCTTACAAACTGAGATGACCATATATAATGGATCGATTATTATATTTGTATATTAGAGAGTTCCAGCTGGGTTTTTGATCTGCCAGCACTGATGCTCTGAAAATGTACATGTTTATTTTTCACAACTTTATTTTGCAGGATGTTTATTTCTCTACAGCTTAGGGCTGCACTGGGAATGATCATTTTTGCATCATTATTCAAATTTTCAATTGAACATTTCCCCCCCAATATTTATGACACCTGTGAGCACTTGGAAAAATGCTGTATATATAAATCCCAAAGTGATTATTATGACAGATATTGCAATTGCAATAGGAGTGATGATATTGGATGGAATGATATATATATTAAAATAATAATGTTGTTACTTTTTGGGGACGAAACCAAGATTTTTTCCTTTTCTTTCCTACAGCCACACAACACTTAATTCATATTCTGCCTTTTACAAATATTGCACCTTCCTGCAAAATGGATATTGCACCATTTTGCGATTTCAATAGAATTTGTATTTATTGTGCAGCCAAACTAATGCTGGAGTTCTTCTCTTTTTGGTGTCATCTCTTCAGTTCTTGGGCATGTGGTCTAGTGTTTAGGGGGAGTGGGATTCATAATTCAGCTGGGTGAGATCAGATTTGGATGGTTGTGTGTGTATTTTTCTCCAAACAGACAATTAAGAGGAAATATAAGAGACATTCCAGAGAACCTTGCTACATGAGGTCAAATGTTTGTTTCGAAATAATTTAATTGCTGTTAAAGTCTGCAAACAAGTGACATGATCCAACGTACAGTATGTGTCTGTAAATGGAGTGAGAATGGATGCTGAGGGTGGAGTAAACGCTCACTGACCACCTCCGCCCTGACCGCTTCACTCACAAACCCGTTCTCTGTGACACCAAGATCCCAGCCAGCCTGGGAACTGAACGCTCTTAAAGGAAATCTATTTCTCCTCTTATCTGCCAACATATATGCTTGCAATGAACCGAAACACTTCTTGTTATTTTCCACTTATTATTCATACACCTTGTATACTACCTGTCCCTCAGAACATCTGTATCTGGAATAACTCTCACCTCTATTCTAAGTGCGGGAGAATTCACAATGACTCATGCGGAGTGTGTTAGTTTTTCACAACAACACCTGTCAGAGTGATTTATCCCTCTTATACCGGGCCTGATTTCCAGGCATCAAAATATACGTACTGTTTCCTATTTCATTGCAGTGTGCTCTGTTTGGGTAAAAATTACTGATTTGCGAGGCTAAACCTGCCATCTGGGCATATTTCTCTCACTTACTGCCAGTTCTCTGCACAGATAAAGGTTTGACGTCTCAGGGCCCTCAGTACAAGAACAATGTGTTGGAGCTATCCTCGCCCAAACATGGACTTTATGCTACTTTACAACTGCAGCAAGTAGTACACAATGTCGTCTAGTAAGACCTGAAACAAGTATAAGCAATTTATAAAGGTGAGGATGACGCTAACTAAGAGCAGCCAGGCCATCTGAGCACCCTGCAGCCAATCAATACCCAGCACTGTCTGCTCATTGTTGAAGCTAAACTAGTGCACAAGTGTCTTTCCAGGCCATGGTTGTACACAGCGATACTTTTAAAAATAGCACAATAATAGTAAGTAATGGAAGCTGAGGAGAAACTCACCCTGTGGCTTAGCGTCATGTAGCAACTTTCGATCTGCAAAGACAGAGAAACATCAGAATTTAAGAGTTTCTCTTTGACCTTTCCTGACTGCTACAAGTCTGTTTAATTACTACTTGTGTATGCATCCATGCCTGTGCACACTGTGCGTTATGTATGTGGAGTGGAGGGGATGAATAATGAAGATAGATGATAGTGCTGGTAATGAGCATGATTATAATGACGATCATGATCTAGCCCACACTGCCAAAAGGTATGAACAGTAAATCTATAATGACACAGTCCCCGAACACAATGGGACTGACAGTAATGATGCTAAACTATCTTTTTCTCATTGTTGGTGTTGTTACCCACTCTGTGTGCAGAGGCCGCCGGTGCAGTTGTCGGTTGCCAGCGCCACCCCGTCGCACAGCCGCCCTCCGTGTTTGGGCTCCGGAGCGGTGCACTCCCTGCTGCGCTGCCGCTCGCAGTCTGCACTGCACACCGACCACTCGGTCCACTCCCCCCAGCCGCCATCCACTGAGGGAATCACATGCAAACACAAATGTTTAACCCTCTGAAACCACCCCACTGTGGGAACATATGCTGTCTTTAAGAGATCGCCAAATAGACC